>OMLC01035157.1:2038-12931 GCA_900302585.1 Regalecus glesne
GGGCCCACAAGCACACTCTTCATTCTGGTTAGCAGCTATAACGGTTGCATATGAATATACTATATTAAAGCACCATTCCTGCAGAAATACTTCCAGACCACAAATACGAATACCAATGCTAACACATGCACGTTTTGCCTCAACAGGTGAATGCGGGCACAAAGCTTTACTCCATTACCATGCATTATGGGATAAGAGGAGGCAAAGCAAATCATGAAAAGTGGCCTCCATGGCAACTCCCTTAAGGGGCTTAAAGTATTTAATCTGAGGCACACAGCATCAGGTGGCAGGCTGAGACAATTGAAGTGACACATTGTTTCGGTGAACTGCTTCCGCTGGCCAATATGACCTCATCTTGCTCCCATTCTTACCCCGGGGTGAGTCCCATGGAGCAGGGGGAGTGCTAAAACCACCACATCCAGTCCCAATACAATCACATAGGCTGTTATAGACAGGGTAAAATTCAAGAAGTCCTGTCGATCAATTCAGGTTAAAAAAGGTTAATGGTGTTCGCCCTGTGGAGTACTAAAAGGGCAAGTGTATGAGTGAGAGCCTGACAGTCACTGTGTGTGCATTCAGTGTCAATATGAAATGTGATATGTTAATGGATATTATAGAAAGCAAAAGCCCCAAGTGGGACGAACTGGCTGTTTACATGCTTTGGACTATTATGTCAGCTTGGTAGTCGCAGACCAAATCAACACAAAACAGGAAACTGCAGAAGGTAATCACATGGTGTAAAAAGAATAGTATGTCCAGGTTACAGTCCGGATTACTTAATATGAACAGCACGGCAGCACAACGGTTAGCACTGTGTCCTCAAAGCAAAAAGGTATTCGTTTGAATCCCGTACCAGGTCCCTTCTGTGAGGAGTTTATACGTACTCCCTGTGTCTGTGTAAGTTTCCTCCAGGTGCTACAGTTTCCTCCCACCATGAAAAGGTCATGCAGGGACTGCAAATGGGAATTAGTTTGAAGCTATAATCTGGCGTGGGTCAGTGAAGGGTGAAAATAATAATCCCTTTAAAAAAAAACTATCTAAAACAGTTTCCATCCTGTGTCTATGTTTGGCTAATATGGTCACTATATTGATATATCGCTTTTGTGACATGAGATTAGATATCACGTCTTCTCCTGGATCATCACCATGTCATGGTGAAGCTTGCATGCACTTATGATCCCAAGAGCTATACCATTTAGAGCAGGGGTCCTGGTAAGGTCCCCTAAGGTGGAAAGGTCAAGGGGGAGGTGTCAGACAAAGTGCAAGCCAACAAAGACCTCAATGGCGGAACTGGAAGAAGATGCCCCTAAGTCAGGACGGCAGTAAAGATAGATGAAGGCTACAACAGAAGGTGGTCCCCAATCATCTTGGTTCTCAATGCCATTGGACATTCACTGGCCACCCCTACAAAGGACTGTGTGTTGACTGCAGCCACATAAACGCCTTCATGTAAAAGCGGTCATGCACAGGTATCCTCCTGCAAGAATACCCACAAGGACCTAGAAGGAGGACAGTCATACTCGATCGTGAATGACCGATCATGAGATCCCTTGTGGGATTTAGGTCCTCATGATATAGCTTGATAGTTACCATCTTTTTTTCTGGTCCTAAAATGTTACATTACTGTAAAGTGACAGGATTTTATGAACTCTTCGACTGTAATAGGCATGTAAAATGAGAAATTGATGCTTCTACCTCCTCAGTCAACATATCGTCACTACCAATGACCCTTTGTTCTACTTTTTTTGTGTAGACATCTTAAAATAATCCCAAAAATATATCAACACCACTTTGAGGCATTCATTAAAAAGCATTGAGTTATTTGATTTTGTCAATATTAGCCAGCCAAAGTGTGTGTGCACACGTCTCCATGCGGGTGCGCTTGTGTTCATGTCTACCAGCATGTGTGGTGTACATCATAAAAGGAGGTGTGTCCTTCACCAGCCTAACTGTTACAGAAGGCACTTTCCAGAGGTACCTGCTTATTATGAGAGGATCATTCCCTTCACAGATTACAGACCAGCATAAGCACCCAGGTGTGTTAAAAGAGTCCCCCTCCCAACATCCTACAAACCACAGATCTCGCACAAACACGTGCAACCGTACACACACACACACACACACACAGATTTTTCTATACTTTTTGATGAAGGTGTGACATGCTCCCTCTATAGCACCCTCCCCTCACCAGAACTGTCGCCATCCAGACTTGGCTAGAATAATCAAGTAAATATGTAGCCGAGCGCAGCTAATAAAGTTACCCTCTCCCATCACCCCAGGCAGGGAAATTACTTCTCTGTTGGGGGCCTTTTAACCTCAGCATGCGCATGTGTGCCACCCCCTCCCCCCTGTAGCCTGAGGAAATGCACACCTTCACTCTAGATTAATGAGCGCCTGGGGAAGTAGACAGGCACACATACACTGAAACAAGTCTACTTTGAGCCTATGCTCCTCCTCCTGCCTGGGATGCTCAGCTCTTTCCAGAGAAACTCAGGTGTACTGTAGCTCCCAGAGCAGCCCTGAACAAGGACAAAGGGAGAACGGAGATATAGAGAGCCTCGGGTGTAGAAAGGATGAGGAATACACAAAGTGAGAACAGAAGCAGGGGGGAATAGAAAAAAAAATTAAAAATTTAAATGGCAGGGCGGTAAAAGATCCAGCAGATGATTCTTTTGTGTAGCTTATCATTGCAGTCATGGGATCCCTCCTCTCTCCATCTTGCCGGCACCCCACAGGGGAAAGCTTTTAATATGAAATTCAACTCAGTTTGAGATCTAGAATGTTTTTCTGAGTAGTTTGACCTTTGGATTCTTGTAAGATATGCTATCATCAATTAAATGGTTTTCATCTGAATCAAAATAATGCATAATATGATATGTCATGTACCCAATATAAAAATTGCCCGATAATTATGTCAACTTCAGACCAAAGGAAAGTGACCACATTAATATTGGAGATCCCATACCGTTTTACTTAAATCTCCCCTTCAAATAAAACTCCGCTCCTATTCCTCCCCCACTCCCATCACCGACATCTACCGCAACATTAGCCCCATTTGGAAACGGCGCAAACCACTGTGTGGGTGTTATTCCTGTAGCACTGACACCTTTCTGGACGAATTCTTTTTTTTTTCACCATATGCAGCACTTTTGACAGGTTGGGCAAAGCTCCCCAATTGAAATTTGAACAATCTGCTAACCTGCTAACCCCTAACTGCTCCCCGGGCAGTGCAGCTCCTCATTACTCCTATACAACAAGATGGGTTAAATGCAAAGAACAAATTTTGTCATAACCTACAATGACCAGAGAGTGTGGCTTTCCTTTTGAAATCCGCTTAACCGTTTCTGTTACCCAAGTGAAACATATTACTGGAAAATGTTTGAAATAAATCTTACCTTTGTGTGGCTTGTCCAGGACTACTGGCAGCCATAACATCATGTACCCTGGCTCTGCTGAATGATACGAGTAAAGTAAGTGTGGGCCTGGCTAGTACTTGGATAGGAGACCTCCCAGGAAAGGTGGGTTGCATGCTGTAGGAGATGCTGTCCTTCAGGTGAGATGTTCAACCAAGGTCCTGACCCACTGTGATCATTACAGATCCCATGGCACTTATCTCAAAGAGTAAAGGGTCCCCCATGTCCTGGTAAAATTCCCAACCTGTCTCTCTTCATCTCACAACCTAATCATCCCCCTGTGTAATTCACTTAATGATTCCTCCCTCTCCACCTCAACCTGATGTGTGGTGAGTATTCTGGTTCAAAATGGCTGTGGTGTATCATCCAAGTGGGTGTTACACACTGGTGGAGGTTGAGGTGAGTTTCCACTTTACTGTGAAGTTCTTTGGGTGCCTACATAAAGTGGCATATAAATGGAAACCATTATCATTACTGTAAAATGCATCTGTCAATATGGCACATTACTGTTCTGTTAGGTTTCTTTATTGTGCACTGGAAACATATTCACCTGAGCTTACTTCTTAATCACCATTATGATTGAGATATATTTTAATCCCGCCCCCTGAGAAAATTAATCCTCTGCATTTAACCCATCTTATTGTATAGGAGCAGTAAGCAGCTGCTGTGGCCAGGGACCGATTTCAGTTCTTTTTCCTATTGTCTTGCTCAGGGGCACAGGCAGGAGTACTAACCCTCACGTGCATGTCTTGCTGATGAGGAAACCAAAGCACCTGGAAACCCAAACAGACATAAGGAGAACATGGAAACTGCACACAGAAAGAATCCGGGAAAGCCTGGGATTCAAACCCAGGACCTTCCTACTTAGAGACAGCAGCGCTCACCACTGCACCCCCCCCCATGCTGCTCATATTGTATGATGTGAAAATATTTAAATTATATTAAATGAAAAAAGGGGGAAAATATATGAATCCTCTAGGAGGAAGAACAAGTTGTTCATGGTGCTTTTCCAAAAGGTTTCAGAAAAACAAGGTGTAAGAGAGAAAGGAGAGTTGAACAAGCCATAAAAGGTGAACTTTTATACTTTATTACAAATATTTTCGAGCACTTTTCTGGGCCTGCCTAACAGTGAAGGGTTAAAGGATTTCAGAAAAGTTATCAGATTTGGTAAATATCATTCGGGAAACCTTGTCCAACCCATGTAAAACTGCCACAAATGGCCCAAATCAAATTTTCCAAGAAAATGTCAATGTGTTTCCACTGGGCTAGCACTTACAGAAGGGGTTTGCTGCTAGCCCAGAACGGGGCCACCACAACATGTGTACAACGGTTGTAGGCATGGATATCTATCACAAATAAATTCCTGCGGAAGAAGGGACAGACAGACCAAGCTGAAATCCTTTAGCAAGATCTCATGGCGCCGGAGGGACTCACTGGACTGGGATAAATCCTCAGCTCTGTGGTCTCACCACTAAAAGGGCCCATTACCCCAGGAGAAGACATGCCTAACCAAGCCAACAGACAGCCAGCAGAGCGAAGACTCCTCATCTAAGAGGTAAAACCCAACTAATTCATCTGCTGTAATGACAGTCTCAGCCACCACGCCGCCTCAACCGGGCCACCGTCACCACAAAAACGCAGTTTGATAATCTCCTATTTCTTTTTCTTTTCCTTTCCACAGATGCACTGATGCTCACAAGCTTCAGACTGTGGCCCTATAACCTGGCTCAGAAAGAGGGAGAAATTAAGCAATCAAGATCTTAAGACAAAGCTTTTCCCTCCTTTACTTTTTCAGCCGAGCCTCCAGTGAATAAAGCCAAGTTAGGCACGCAAACACATTCCTGTCTGCCTTGGATTTCTGGCAGCAGTACCTCAGAGGTGACCGAGTGTGACTTCCACACTGAGCAGTCCCTCTGATGGGATTAGCTTTAAAAGACTGACTGTGGAAAACAACCCCCCCATTCCCTTTCAATGAGGTCAAAACAGTATAATGCTTTGTTCTGTCGGCGATGAGTAAATCTGACAATCTGTAGTGATGTCTTTTCCGGTCTCCCAGATGATAATCTGAGGTATACATGCAACTACTCATAGAAAATAAGCATAATGAAAAGACTGGGCCAGGCCATCTAATGTAACCTTTCTATGTTTGGATAAAGTCTTTCCTCAGGTCTGTATTATTCACACTGGCCTGGTTCCATGTCCTTTTTAAAAGGGCAAGGAATGGCTCCAGTTATGGAGATGGTCCAAAGGCTATGAGGATCAGGTTACCCCTGCACGCAGAACACAATAAAGGTCTGGGCCTAACTCGAAAAAAATAGTTGTGCGACAACTCATTGGCTCTCATGCGGAACAGGCCTATCCATTTGAGCAACAATGTATTCTTACAGAAGAGAAAGGCCTGGACCGTCGGGCACCCCGAGGGCATCGGGCTTTTAGTTGTGCCTTGGAGCTCATTCACTCAGTTAATGAGAACATTAATTACATTCCCCTAAAATGTCTCCTAAAGAGCAGTTGCATGTGCATGTTCACAATAGCGATGAACGATCATGCACATTTTGCTTCAAAGATGCTGGTGTAAGGCAAACACATTTGAATATCACTGAAGTACCTCCGGGAGGAGTACAGTTAAAGATAGAGAGAAGCATTTTCCTGAAAATCAATGCATAGATTCATACAAAAATAATCCCTCACAATCATCACTTATGACCCACTAGACATGTGTGGCAGTGTCTGTACCTGTGTTTTCTCGTTTTTCTTATTCTGCTGTGTGCAGTACGTTTCTGGGTGTTGACCTTTGAGCAGTGGGACTCTATGAAAACGCAGCGACAAGGTGCCAGATTGAGATCATAAGTAAACATCCAAGAGTAACTAGGACAATGATGGAAACGGTACTGAAAAGATGCAAATATGGCTTTCACCCGCTGACAAGCACTGAAGGAGAGGATGGGAATGAAGTGCAACACAGAGTTGGCCTATACACTGGGATGTTATCTGGCAACTGTGGTCAGGGGCCATGTCCTTCCTGTCTCCTTCAGCCAGGGAGTAGCGACCAACTTTGTGTTTATAAACCACAACCAACAAATCCAACTTGTTCTACGTCTAAGTTTTACTATGTTCTAATTAGAGACCAGGGGTCTGTTTTACATGTCACGATTAGTCCCCACGTTGTGGGGGTGAATGTGGATCTAGGTGGAGCTTTGGGGCTCTTCCTGAAACCCCTTGGTAAGATCAAACCCAAAGCGCCTGGCTTTGAGGCACCCAGCTCTACCACTGAACTACCGCAGCCCAATTATCCAAATTTGAAGAAAAAAAGACATAGCAAAAAGGTAGACCACATGGCACAATGTAGATGAAAAAAAGCAATCTGCCAAACAGCCTATTAAGAAAGAGTGGCAGATCTCAGGGCCCCTTTGTCAGTTGTCTTACTGTTTAATGATACCAGTGCTAAGCAGAGTAATACCCATATTAACCACCGTTCTTTGGCTAATACCTTTTCTCCTGTCCCCTGTGATCAGCCTACTTCCAGACGTAATCCCAGCCTAAGCCGATTCTTAATTACTCTGGCTGACCCAAAGTACAAAGGGCAGCAAACAGACCTGTGCTGAGGTCTGACACACAGTGTAGCCAAACTACCCACTCTATAAAGATAGACTGGCTCCTACATCGGAGTCTGTTTTCACTGCCCTAGCTTCACTTGTTTGCTCCAAGCGATGTAACGCATCTATCATCAGGGGATCATATTGTACCTATGGTATGCTAATTTCCACATTAGCATTTCACTGAAGAAAAACACAAAGTGAACAATGGCTATGATCCACATGTTTTTGATGTATGGCTGTTTGAAATGGCCAAAGGAGATAAGCAAATATTAACATATTATCAGGTGGGAGTGATCAACAATCTCCCACCCTCTGCATATACCGACACACATACATCAATCCACGAGCATACAAGAGCCCTCACGTGCACAAGTAGATGTGTGATAAAAATGATACACACACATAAACAAAAAGGCCCACACACAGTAAGGCCTACATAATCCACTGATTACGCTTCTGAATTCAGCTCTTTGTCAACGATGCCCAGTGGACTATGGTAGATTTCTGGCTTTATGCAAATGTGAGACACACAAATATGGGCTGCCTCTGTCCTGCTAGAGATGGGGATATGAAAAAAAGTTGACAAAGCTCTACATACCCAATTGGACAGTGAGGCTTAGAAATGCCGGCGTCCACTTCAGTCCACCCATAAACCCCATCCCTCCTTTAGCAATCACCTGCTCCCCCCTCCCTTCCCTTTAGCCATTTGGCTGAGCCAAGCAGAGAGAAGAGGAACAAACAAAGTCTTTGAGAGTGTTTGACAAGATGTCTCATTGGAACGCTAGGCAGCTGAGAAATCTCTGCCCCTGCAGGGCCACGATGCTCTGAAGGAGAATTGCATCCTAGAAAGCATTGTCTGTCCACTTGTCAGTGGACCAGCTTGTCATGGCTGCTTATATCCATACACTGGTTTTTGGTATGAAGATGAGCAGTGCTTTAGAGAGGAACATGTGGGTGTGCATTAACTATGTGTATGAATTACACAGTCATTTAAGAGCATTATGAAGCTTTACACTGTAGCTGCTACTAGGCTATACAGAAACTGTATGGTATTGCCTATCTGGGAATAAAGGGCATAGATTTTCTCGGTCAGGAGACATTCCTTTTGGTTAATGTCATTGAATATCTGACTCATAGTATTTAGATATGCTGAGAAATTAGGTAAGATTCATCCCCCAGGCTGCAGTCTTTAATGTCACCTTAAACATCAAACAGACAGACACGGATGGATAGATAGACTAGTGCAGTGCCCGTCCGGGCGTAGTACACGTCTGGGGTGTAATTCCCCCAATGACCACAGAGTGGGTTGCAACAGCAGGGTGGCGCTGTTCATCCAGTCATAATGGGAAAAACGCAGCCATCTGTGTGTGTATGTATGTATGTATGTATGTATGTATGTATCCACGCATGCCAAAATACATAAATAAACCCCACTCTTTACGTGCATGCATGCATGCATGTATGCATATATGTATGTATGTATGTACGGCTTTCCTGTGATTTTCTCAACAACCACATATCCAAACCACTTCAGACTCGACATTCAACCTCCATGGGTCCTCAACAATACCCCCACCAAGTGAAAAATCGATCAGATTATTTTTTCTTGATGCATGCTCACTAATCCAGTTAAAGAAGATCACAAAAAGGGGAATCAGTTCATATGGACACAGAAATGTTTCATCACTCATACAGGTGACCTTCACTCTAAGCAGACTACAAGCATCCCCACCCTTATAAACAATATTGAATGGCCAAAACCAAGAATAATCTAATTGGCAATTAAGTCATGGACAGGTAGTGTGAACAATTCCTAAAGGATGAGGAGTAGTTGTAATCACAGCACATTGATGGTGACAGAGAGACTCTTAACCCCCCACCCCAGTTCAAGGATGGTCATTCCCTCTTTACATAGATGGCCTCTTTGACTCCTCATTCAAACCACAATTGCTTCCTATCAAGGATGCACAAATCTTCATCCTTGAAAGAATGGCCACTGGCCTGTAGATGGATGTAGAATGCAGAGTCCTGGCCTTACATGTTGGCTCTACTGTGTTGTACCATCCTCTTGGCCATCATCTGTTTGGTTTCCCCAATATACAAGTCATGGCAATCCTCCCAGCACTTAGCAGTGTACACTATATTGCTCTGTTTGTGCCATGGGACTCGGTCCTTGGGGTGGACCAATTTCTGGTGCAGCATGTTTTGGGGGTTGAAAACGACTGACGCTGTGTTTGGAAAAAAAGCCTCTTCAACTGTTCCAAAATGCCCACCACATACAGATTCACCACTGGTTTGATCGTAGGCAGTTGTTGTCCTCCTCTCTTCAATAGTCAATCAGCTAGAGCACCGTTTCGGTGTCTTCCTGGCTTTAGCAAACGCTTAGTTAGGGTAACCATACTTAAGCAGAGACTCTTTCAATGAGGACGATGTGCACATCCTTGGGAGGAACCCTGGTTTGAACAGGGAATCACAGAGGCCATCTACACAAAGAGGGAACGGCCATCCTTGAACTGGGGGGATAGGAGTACACCTGTCGTCATCATCATACAATGCTGTGATTGCAACTATTCCTCAATCCTCTGTGAATAGTACACATTACCTTTGAAAGTTCAGTCAATGGCTAATTTTCATATGAAATGATCCTTGATTTTGTCTTGATGCATGCTCAATAATCCAGGTAGGGAAATCACTAAAAGAGGTGAATTTGTTCAGCTGGATCAGAAGTTTATTTAGAAACGTTTTGTCACTCACCAGGTGACTTCTTCAGTCTGAGCTGAAGGCAAACATCCCCCTCCTTATAAACGGTACCTTGATGCCACACAACAATAGGATGGTTTCATATGCAAGTTGGGTGAGTTTATATGCAAGTTTATAAGGAGGGGGATGTTTGCCTTCAGCTCAGACTGAAGAAGACTGAAGAAGTCACCTGGTGAGTGACGAAACGTTTCTAAATAAACTTCTGATCCAGCTGAACAGATTCACCTCTTTTTGTGATCCTTGATTTTGTTCATTATGTAACTGTGTTGTTTATTAGAGTGGGGATACCTGCAGTCAGTTCGGACTGAGGATTTCAGCTGTACGAGTGATACAAAGTTTCTCTCAATAAAACTTTGTGTCCAGATGAACCGATTCACTTTTTTGCGATCGGAAGAAAGGTTGTCAAGAAAATCAGAGGACAGAAAGACAGTGAAATAGATAAATCCCTCGTCTCTGCATGACCTGTGCCCCAAAAATCTGCCACAGCACAACGTGTCAACTGTGAGAAATTGTCTTTTTTGCTTTCATTCTTTAATGAAGGACCACTTCACACCACACCTTGAGCAACTGCTGAAATGGAGGAACATCAAAGTGAAGAGGGAAGTGATGGGAGGTCAGAAAAGAGTGAAGGGAGAGTTTCCAAAGGAAGATGACAATAAGCTGCCTGTGACAGGCTGTGTATGAAAAATCAATAAGCACTGCCTTTGTTCCATCTTTCACAAACATCTTAAATCAGAACAAAGCTGCCAGAGCCATTGGAGTTTCTCAACCCTTTATGCAGAAAGTACATTTGATGGGATGTGCATAAGACTGACATGACACCATCATAACCATCATATGACACTTGTCATGAAGATGAAAGAGTCTTCATGAATGTTTACAACTGTCACTTGGTCATTTATGTAATTTTTAATGCTAAGTTGATATTGTTTGAGACGTCTGTTTTCAAGCTACAGCTGTGCAAAATATATGGAATCAATCGATTGGCTCAGTCCCCACGGGTTGCTTCAACAAAGACACCTCAAACAATGTCAACTTTGCAATTAAAAATGACATAACTGACCAAATGAGTGACAAAAGTCATAAACATTCATAAATACTATATCATTAATATTATTTTG
>OMLC01035157.1:12951-23159 GCA_900302585.1 Regalecus glesne
AATAATAATAATATTTAATTATCATTACCAATATTCATAAATACAGACAGTAGTTCAGCACATCATAGTATCTTTCCAACACATTTCCTACTGTCTTTATTCACATTTTAACCTGAGAGTGAGGCTAGAGACAAGTTATCCAGTGTAGGGTAAGGATAACATATATTATGCTATCATGACAATTGAGGCTGGCTCAAGGACATTTTGACATGCTTTCCGCGTGGCTGGGGATTGAATCCCCAATCTTCTGATTACAAGATGACTGTCATATCCTGAACAATATATGAAGTGAAAGGACCTGGGAGGGCCTGGAGTTTGAACCCAGGAACTTCTTATTGTGAGGCAACAGCACTAACCACGATGCTACAATCCCAAAGGTTGATCTAGCTGTTATTTTATTCATCTCTGGCCGTTTAGACATTATGTGCACATTACTAATAAGTGTCTATCAAAAATGTTATTGTGTATATATTTTGTGAGAATACCACTTATGATTTCTACAATACCATCAAAATATCAATATCAAGATATTCAATCAAAAGTATTGTAATGTTGTCCATATCACCCAGCTCTAATACAGTACTCCCTACTTTTTAAAAAAAGAGATGGAAAATCTACTGAATGGGACTGAGACAAATTGCTATTTAAAGAGGAACTTCTGATCAAGTATTTCTTCTGTTCCCCGTGTAGTCACGGTCAGTCAACAGGTTAGGGCATGGAGTTGCATGGCAGCGATATACTGTCACTCAGTAACTATTCCATCCCAGATATCATTACATGCCCAGTACCTGCAAACCTCCTCTACTCCATAAGAAACTATGCCACAAGGCAAGGTGAGAAAAAATTCATTCATTTCAGAAACTTCAACAGCTGCAAGGAAGATGCATGCAGATTAAAAGCCATAAACTAATAAAAAAACGCATAACTAATCAAACTGGTTTCGTTTTCATTAATTCTAGTGCTCTGAGTATCTTGGATGACTCAACGGACTGCAGAAAGTCAACAATTCTCTGTTATCCAGTCATGTAATAAAGCTAACACGTGTGGTGATGGGTGTAAGATATTTCAGTAAGATGAGGGTTACTGATGATATTTTTTGTGTTTTATTCCCTCATCAGTCCCACAAGAGGAAATTTGCAGTTCTCTGCATTTGACCCATCCTATTGTATAGGAGCAGTGAGCAGCCACTATGTGGTGCCTGTGTAGCCGTTAAGGGTTCAGTGTCTTGCACAAGGTTACATCGACATGCTTTCTCCCGGAATCAAATCTGCAATCTTCTGATCACCAGACGACCGCTTTACCCACTGAGCTATGCCCCCCCCATACGGTTATATACTGTTCATGTCAGGGTCTGAGAGAAGCTATCCCTTTACCAAAGGAGCCTGGTCTTAACAGATACACCACCTTCCCTCAGGGAGCAATCATCATCACACAAAGCCAAAACCTACATCCATTATACAAGTGGGAGGAAGGGAAGACTTAAATGGATTGTTTTGATTTTCTGGAAAGGACATAAGTTTCAAATTTCACTGGAAGTTTCTCATACAAAGATCAGGCAACCCCCAAAAGAAGGAAAAATCTAATATGGCCTACCTTGCCCACCCCTCAACTCTCACCCTTGCTTCATAAAGCATGTCAAAATAGCGTGTTTAAGAATCCAACTATGATTTGTTGATATACACAAGATAGTATGTTAATAATGAAATATGGCCAATGGGCTAAATATAAACTGCACATGAGAGTCTCTTTCCTCTGGGTAAGCATAAGCAGCAGCCCTTGCAGCATCAGTCTTGCAGACCCACTTACTGCAGACTAAAGCTAGCTACCTCTGGGAGAGAAAGTGCCTTTATCAGCTGTAACTCATATCCACCTTCCTATGCAGTGAGATAATATAGGCTACGTGTGTGTATGTGTGTTTAATAAAACATAATTTAATTTACCTCATCAGTAAATCTATAAAGACAGGCTCATAACACTGAGATGTACTTTTCCATGTCAGTTACAATGCATTTTTATTATTTATATTATTTTATTATCATTTGAAATATAAGTGACTTGATATAACTGTTGTAGGCCTGTCATTTTGGATGGTCAATCAGCTGCTTGTTTCATAGTAGTATGCAGTGCCGCATAGTTTTTCTGTGGTATATAGAGCCCTCTTATGGGAATGACTCCACCTAGCTCGGTCTTTGACACTTGGGAGGATTTCTACTTTCCTCAGAACCATCTGTACTTTGCTCTATACAACATTGGTAACTTTTCACATCCGCAAACCCCAGCAGCTAGACATTATGAAAGTTGTGCCAGGCCTGCATAGATGGCCAATTCAAACTGCCAGCATCAACGTGGCAGGTCACACGCTGGATGCCACTTTGATGAAATCTAAGTAAAATGGCCTTGCTGGAGCTTGAAAGATCAATACCACATTAATATCACCTGGGCGGGGTCGCCGAGAGCCCGGCTCCCTGGCTGTTCCAGTGAAGTAGTGAGGGAATGACAGGCTAAGGCAGGCCACAGACTATAAATCTCTCCACGACTCGGGATGACTTCAAGTGGCGTAGAAGGAATCAGAGTCACACTAGCCCTGGAGGACTGTAATGCCAGTGTCTCCAACAACTGTTAACATCAGTGTCAGTGCTGAATCACTCCGAGTCACAGGATCCCCCTGCACAGCGAGATCCTGCCTGATTCCCTCCCTCTCTCTCCTATGCTGCCTGCAAAGACACTTATCGAGAAACATACTGATGATTACACTCGAGCACAAAAAACACACAGATAAAAACATACACACATCGGTATGTTAAAATGTTCTGAGCACATGATACAGTGAAAGTTCAATTTTTCTGTGCAACCCTTTGAAAAGTAGAACATGCATTAAAAAATCAAATTTGGGAACCTATGCAAAAAAACAACACTGTGATAGTTGAGTTAAAAACTGAAAAAAACAAGCTTTACTCATTTTTCATGGCACATACATACAATGAAATGTGTTCTCTGCATTTAACTCATCCTATTCCATGGGAGCAGCGAGTAGCTACATCACCCAGTTATTTTTCCCATTGTCTTGCTCAGGGATACAGGCAGGAATAACCTCCAAATCTTTTTGATGGTGGGAGGAAAAAAAAACCCATGCAGAGACACAGGGAGAACATGCAAGCTCCACACAGAAAAGACTTAGCACGGGTTTTAAACTCGAGACCTTCTTGCTGTGAGCCAACAATACTAACCGCTGTGCCACCGTGCCACTTAGCCTGTCAAATGCGTTGCAAGGAAAGCACTCAGTTACAGACTATAAAAGCGAATATCAAAAGAATTAACTTGAATAAATGAGTGATCTTGGACATCACTATGCTGAAATGGTCTAATCACCTTAACTCTCATCAAACCCACTGAAGCAATGCTGGTCAAATATTCATAGCTAATATATTGCTTTACTAATTCCTGAGTGTCTCTCTAGCTACTACGTAACCGTGATCAACCCATTCCCAAAGAAGTAAATTAGATTTTTGCCCCCCCCATTTGTTGGTCCAAAAAAGTAGCCTTGATTCCTGACCCCTTAATAATTCTGTTACAATGAAAGAGACCTTGCCAGGATAATAAGTGTCACATATAATTACCACCCCTGTCTGCCTTGTTCTGCCTTGGAGTGCTTCCTTTCAGAGCCTTTTGTTAGCCCACAAAAAATATCAGCCGGTGGGCTTTGCTGTGAGGGGGCAAAGGCACAAAGAGATGGTAGGCTGAATGGTAAAAGAGACCCAAGGCAGGAATTATCCTGCTTAGGGGTGCTGCCCTACACCCAGCAGGCCACCAGAGGCAGCAACCTGCTCTTTCTCCACCTCCCAAACATGGCTCCCACCCTGTACATGACCTTTCTGAAGAGCAAACAATCCTCCAAGAGGCCTAAAGTGGAGCACACAAGACCACTAAGAGAACAAGAACCGCTTCTTGGTATTCTGTTGAGAAGTGTGGAGAAGGTGACAAAAGATTAACTCCCATTGTGTCTGAAACCAGCATTAGTACAGCAAAAAGCCTCTTGGAATTGAAAAGGCATGACAATGGTATGTACTTAAGCAGCAGCATGAGGAGGAACCGAGGTATGAAACAGAAAGGGGAAAACGAGACAGGCTCGAAACATAGGAACCCCTTGGCTAGAGATGTGCTCAGTGATGAGGAGAACAAATCATGGCCCCTGGCATCCAGCAAAATTCTTTAAACACACAGATGGATATGTTTCATTTTCCATGCCTGTGAGATGTGTCAGCCAATCGGGTGCTGGCTCTCGTTCACATAGCCCAGCATTACTATAGATCAGGCCGAGGAGGGGAGCCCTGCTCTTCTAAACACCCTTTTAAAATCATGCACAACTATGTACGGCAGCATGGACATTACCCAGACGCAAACAAAGTCCTGCTGTGATCTCAGCAGAAAAAAAAAATCCGGACAATTTAATCCCTCCGTCGTTCTCTCATCTCACTCTTTATCCTTATTTTTCTTTTCTCTCGCATCCTCTCTATGCCCCCTCCCACCCAATTGAATTTCCATAATGTTTTCTAGGATGCCACAAAGATGGAAATCAACCAGTCTTTCAGGAGGAAAATACCTGATTTAGATTGAATCCCCCCCTGCTTCTCATCCACTATACCCACAAATGGAGGCCTGACTCCTGCATGGAACGTTTCCTCTGTGTGGCGGAGCAGCAGTCAATGGACTTTTGGACCTGCAACAATGTGATGGTTCTTTTTTTTTAACTCACAATAATTCAGAAATAATTCAGCTCGACTATAATTCACTTTCTGATGAATACATATTTGTCTATTTAGGGGAACACATAATGGCCAACACATTGGAGAGGAAAAGTCTAGATATCATGAATAGGAAGTCATGACATCAATATTGCATCGTACAATCAACCACACAGCCACCATTTCAATAGCAGCTGAGAATGCGTTTACTTAAATGGCGTAAAGAGGCTGCTTTTATGCAAACTGCTTGAGATTATCGATTAAAATTTGTTTCATGTGGCTCACCCATTTACATTTCTAAACATCAAGGACTGCAAAACTCCGACCCTCTTTCACACCTATTTGTGCATGCTTGGAAACATCCGTTTGTCATTGTGTGATGCCTGAGTCTCCATGTCTGGTCCTATAAAATTTCCTCTCCCAACGTTGCTGCTGAATATGATGTAAATGCTTTTCCCTGAAGTATGACACATTCCTCACCATCTTTTCACTAAACAGTCTGGGCTTCATATTCTTTTTCATCTTGAACCAAGTGTTATCTTACTTAAGGCTGAAACGAGGGAGAGGATATGGTTTCTTAGCCTTGGATGAAAGTGTAAAATGAAATATGTGACACGGGATAATTGGCCCAGATTATACTGCTCAGTCGACGGCATGCCAGGCTTATAGTGAGGGTGCAGATGGTGAGTGACTATCCGTACCATTTCTATCAGACAGAACAGAGAAGTAAAAATACGTAAGACTAGGCTTACTTTTTTTTTCATCAAATAGAAATGAAGTCTAAACAATGTTTTTTTCATGCCAATGTCCTCTATGGTATGGACGCAAATAGGAGTATTTTTTTTCTCCCATTAATCACACTTTAAGGTCAGCCAATGGGAGAGTAGTAGGACTATATACATATCGGTTCAATTGTCAATTTGTACTTCCAGTGAAATGGCCGATTGTGCTGACTGTAGCATTAGTGCTGATATGGCCAAAAATGAAGAGGATGGGAGGGAACTAGAGTGAAATACAACAACTACCAAACTTGAGACATGGCCCTACTACAATAAAGGGATGGAGAGGTCCATTTTTAAGTGTCATGATTGGTAGACATGGATATATATGGAGCCTGGGGGATTGTTGTTGGATGCCTTTCTTGATGCCCCATGGTGGGATCGAACCACAACCTGTTGCTTGTCATTTACCAAAGCCCACGGTCTGCCACTGACCTAGCGCAGCTCCCAAACCAGGTCCATTTTTACATGTCGCGATTAGTGGGTGGACACGGACATGGATGGAGTGAGGGGATTAAAGCTGGAGACCCTTCTTAACACACTGCAGTGGGATCAGACCCATGACTACTGACTTGGAGGCATCTGCTCTACTGGTGAGGTGCCCCTGCCCCTCCTAACACATCGAAAGGAAGCAAATCTCAAATCAAAACAGACATGGACATGACTCAAGACCACCTCATCACTGTTAATTTCCTGTCTCTGTGAACAAGGTAGGCTGTGGAAACATATTGAGAAAGCATGAGAGGAGTCAGGGCAAAGGATCAGTTAGTCACTCAGAATAAAATCCACCAAACCGTCACCACAGCTATTATTAGCTAATGAAAAGGTAATGGGACCGGCTGAGGTTTGCAACACACCAGTTAACAAACTAAATGGCCAACATGGCATCTGTTTGTGTCAACACCATCATACAGCCCATGAGTGAGGCATCATTGTTCCATTGAGCTCTTTTAATTACCTGTGTGTGATTTAATCCTTCTTATGCCTAAGCCCATTCTTCTTAATGATCTGCTCCACTCACCTCTTGACAAAATCTGCTAGCACGATTGTTATGTTTTCTCTCTTTTTTTGCAAAGGGTCACACACTATAGTTTCCTATCCTTGAATCTTCTTCAAGCCTCCCTTGTTGAATGAATAAACAGCAGAACTGCCACAGACAAAGCCAAGTCCTACCCAGATCCTGATTTTCACATTGTTTTTTAATTTGATGATACAAGCTGGGAAATACTATCAGTAGTCTTCATTCAGTCTAGAGTGAAAGACCTCTCACCTGGTCAAATGTCAGCATTACTTCTCAAAACTGTCATGTCAAGCTGTAGAAATCCTCCGCTTATTGGCAGCCATAACTACCGACCCATTACACTTACAAGCTTAAGGAAAAAAAGACAGTCATAAATATGATCCGAATGTGTCTAGATATGTATGCATCCAATTGCGTGGTTGTACGTAATGGAGAGAGACTAAAAAGCAGATATTGCGAGAAACTCAGAAACAACGAGCCTAAAAGAGGAAGACAATGCATCAATGATTCACTAATCTAAGGCTAAAAATGTACGGTGCCAGACTCCAAGACAACACGTGCCATCAATAAAATCCATCCTCTGACAAAAATCAATGTATTCTCCTTCAATAAATTGAAGCAGCAACCATATCCATCAAATGATTTAGAAACTTCCCTTGTTATCAATGCAATGTATTCTTTCAGAAGTAGACTCTTCACTGAATGAGGATGAGGCATCCAGTTAAAATTCTTGCCATCATCTCTGTATAATCTGAACATTAGACTGTCCTGTCCAATAGAACAAAAAACTAGAATTGAAAACCAAATATCGATCATCTTGATCATATGCATAGAAAGATTTTATAATGATGCAATACCATATAACCTATTAAACTAGTCATTTTACTTCTCTCTCATTTTCATTTCAAACAATAACTTGATCCTAAAAAAATATAAACCCAAATGTAGAAGAATCATCAAATAATACAATTATGGGGAGGATGATGTTGAAAATTACAGCATTTTGATCCTTTCATCAAAGAATTGCATAACCATGATATTACTGTGCAGCTCTTCATGTTGGCCCTATAAACTTATAGATACACATTCTTAAATGGAAAAATAGTCCCAGAACACTTCCAATACTTCCACAATTTATTATTTTCCATCATGTCTGGATTTTGAAAGCATTAACTGGTCCAGCAATAGAAAATAAGTAAGCCATGGCTTTTGTAAAGGTTAGATCATCGGGATTTTCTAGCAATGCTCCACTGTAAAATGAAAAAAGGGGAAAAAGGAATCAATTTTGTGGGCTCTACAAAATAAAATTGAATTGACACAGTGGTGGTACCCTGGCCACTGTTATGTGGACAGGCGGGGGATATTTCTAGATTTAAAAAAATATTAGTAGGGTACTACAACAGATTAAAACCAATTTGAATGGAAACTTTTAAAGTAATAAACCACGAATCTACAAAGTCATTTTGTAATCCAATAGCAGAGAGGCACTGGCTTTGGTTTCTGAATGACATCACAATTTTCTAACCAGTTTCCCAGATTCCTCGTCTTGGCTTGGGATCGTCACGTTAACGGTTATAGTGACTACATGAGGTCACGTCAGTTTTGGTTTTACAGTAGTTTTAAACAATGCCTTTCAACTGTTTAACATGTTTGAAACAACCAGTCCCTTTAAATATGCTTGAGCAATGACAAAAAGATCCATGAGATAAATGCAGGGGAGTCTGTCGTTTGGTGAAAAAAAGGGAGTCGGGAGCTTCTCACGAACAGCCAGACGCCACTCGCCAGAAAATAAAGATGGCAACATTATTTGGCACCTTGGCCAAGTAGTTCGTAACACTTTCGTTAAAGGCGATAATTGGCAACTATCAGTAATTTTCCATAGCTGTTATCAACGTTGTCTTATGCACCTCAGGTGATTTAGAGCAGCAGCCGCATGCTGCTGAAAACACACGCCACAGGGAGAAAGGGGCTCAACTAAAGTCACTCAAAAGTTACCCTTTCAAGCCAGGAGCCCGGCCGGGGATCTTCACCGAGGTTCAAAACCAACCACAAAACTTCCAAGCAGCGACTGAGAAAGAGAGAAGATTCCCTTACCTGTTGGCCCCTCGATGCCATCGCCGTAGATCTGAACAGTACATCTCAACAAAAGCAGCAAAAAAGCGCAGGTGTTCATCGTACTGGGCTTGTTTGGGTGTTTTTAGTCCACTTTAAAAGAGCAGAAGAAATGATTTACATTGACTCCTCGAGGTCCGATAGGAGCGCAAGTTGTAATGCGGCGCTCATCTATTCCCCGCAAATCTTACTGAGTGTAGAGACGGAGCACGGCTCGTCCTGCTAAACTGACGTCAGGGTAAACACTTCGGAGAGAAGTCTCTCTCTCTCACTCTTTCCCTCTTTTCCTTCCCGGGCTGGACAGCCAGCACATATGGAGTGGGCGCCTCCAAGTGGCGTTTTGCGGTATCGATCAAATGTTCTTTATGACTTTGGAAAGACGTTGCCAAATTTGGTGGTGGGCGCGGCAAAACGGTTGCCCTGTTGATCGGGCAGGGGCACACATGCGCTACGGGACGCTGACCGAGAACGCGAAGAAGAATGTGTCTTGATGCATGCTCAATAATCCAGGTTCAGGGAATCACAAAAAGAGGTGAATCGGTTCAACTGGATCAGAAGTTTTTTCGTCTCTCGAACAGGTGACATCTTCGGTCTGAGCTGACTGCAGCATTCCCCGCCTTATAAAAAGCACATCGATACCACACAACAATAGGCTGGGTTCATATGCAAGATGGGTAATCAGCTGCTCATTCGGTGGCAATGAGCACCATTCACAAAGGATTGGGGGAATTGACAAATGTAATCTCAGGCAACCACCCCTATTCAACGATGGGCGTTCGCTCTTCACATAAATGGCCTCTTTAACCCCTATTTCAAACCAGCGTTCCTCCATATCGAGGATGTGATCGTCTTCATTGAATGAGTGGCCACCAACCCGAAGAAGAATGTGTAGGTTTACCTCCCAGCCAATCACACCACAAGGCGATTCACAAAAAAAGGTGAATGGGTTCAACTGGATCGTTCTGTGATTTCCCTTATCTGGATTATTAAGCATGCATCAAGATATCAAAACACAAGGTGATCTCAAGGATGAGCTAAGGACTGGCTGTTGTGTGATATCACTGCTTGGTACTTTGTGTTGTAATTGATTAGGTGGAAACCTGCATAGACATTTACAAAAAGAGGTGAATCAGTTCAACTGGATCAGAAGTTTATTCAGAAACATTTCTGAATAAACTTCTGATCTAGTTGGATTATTGAGCATGCATCCAGACTGCATGGACATGGTTGCCCTATGTGTTTGTTTATTACTGTGTGTACAGATTGATTCTCCATGTCTGTGTGTGTGTGTGTGTGTGTGTGTGTGTGTCTGTGTGTTTGCATATGAGAAAGGGAAAATGCTGACACAGGTGTGAGTGTGCATTCATGTAAACTCACCATAGCATGGCTATGTGGGGGATTCTGGGGGTTTTCATGGGATTCTTCGTGCGATTTCTCTTTTGCGTGCGGTGCGAGCGTCTGTGCCTGAAGGTGTGCTGACAGTTTTGACATGCTAGCATTAGCATCTGTGGTCCACCCCCTCCTCCCCCTCCTCCTACTGATGCCATTGGTACA
>OMLC01035210.1:3226-20052 GCA_900302585.1 Regalecus glesne
TGTATGCATCTCTCACTCCCTTACTTTCACTCGGTGTCCCAGGCTTCATTCCTCATCATTCTCTCCGTTTCACATTGTCTCCCTCCCACTCTATATTCATTCATATTTTTTAAATCTTTTCAGCTTGATGTGTCTTTGTTTTCCAGGATGACGGAAAAACAAATATTTTCTTATTTTTTTGTTTTTATAGTAAAAGAAGACTGATCATCTCTCTTTCTCTCCCCAGTTATGAGTTTAAGGTGAAGCCTAAAAATGAACTAGGAACAGGTCCTCCCAGTGAGCCAGTGTCCTTCAACACAGAATCAGGTAATACATTACCATTATCATCATTATTAGGGGTGGCATAGCTCAGGGGGTAACCTTCTAGTAATCGTAAGATCGGTGATTCGATCCCCACCCCCTGCAAAAAGTGTTTTGAAGTGTCCTTGAGCAAGACACTGAACCCCTAGCTGCTCAAGCCCTGCAATAGAATGGAAACCATTTTGGGGTGTGTCCCTGCCTTTTGCCTAATGAGCACCGGGATAGGCTCCAGCATGATTCCGCGACATGACTTTGGATAAACGGTTGATGACGGATGGATGGATCATTATTCAGTCATTACTCACTTTAAAAAAAGATTTAGATTATAAAAGTCACAAGCTGGACTTAACAGGGAGGCTTGGCGAGAGCATGGCATTCTGTAAATCTTTCCATCATTGATAAAACTTCACAATGTTTATCTACAGTAGGAATCCGTGTAATGTGGCTGGAAGGCATAGCGAACCGTGTTTAAGTTGCATATCTCCGAGCCCCTCCCGGTACCTGTGCATGGGAGGATTTGTGATCCATCAGCTGTTAATAATGTAATGATTTCAGCATGGATTTTCTCCTGTCATAATATTGGACAATGACTTGATGGTAACTGCCAAGCACTGACAGAGCTCCCCCTCATTTTAATACCCACACGTTCTTGCATGTACTCAAGACACATGCTCACTCACACTCACAAAAACTCTCTCCCGCTCTCTCTCCATCACGCGCACACACACATACACACACAAAGCCCCCTGTTAGAGGAGTATAAATAAGGAGGAGAAATTGGAAACTAATGTGACTGCTCAGTCAGTGGGAGGATTGTTGGACGACAGCCTCCCTTCCTCTGTGATGGATGAGGAGTCTGACAAGAGGCGAACTCCCCTCCGGGAAACGAAGCCCCGAGTTAAACCATCAATTTAGAGCTAATTTGACATTTGCAGAGTTTCTACTGAGAGATGGGGGGCACGCCTCAACCTCAAATTCTTCGTTGTCGGATATCACTCAGATTATTAGGGGGAGCAGCATGGCTCAGGAGCTAGGGTGGTCGACTTGTAATCGGAGTTCGGTGCTTTAATCCCTGGCCCCTGCAGAAAGCATGTCAAGGGGTCCTTGAGCAACACAATGAGGCTGCAAAACTGAAACTCATCATAACTCTCTCTCTCTCTTTGTCTATTCCCTCCCTCCACAGCGGACCCCCGGGTGAGTGAGAATGTCTCAGGTAAGACCCGGCCAATACCTCTGTATTTCTAATACTCAAAGCAGAGGACGATAAAAACACAAATACATAAATAAAATCAATAAAACATGTTTGAAAAAACCTATTCTCTACACTAGACAGTATTGGTATTTTGGTCTCTGCATTGAGCTGTAAAGGGAACAGGCCTCCTCATTTGCTCAGTGTTTATGTCAATGAGGCTGACAGATGTGCCCTCTTTCTCCTGCGAGTTCATCTGACCTCCTGTCCCTTTGTTCTGGTCCTGCAGGGAAAGACGCCATCTGGACCCAGTTCCCCTTCAAGACAGACTCGTACTCAGACTGTCATGGTAAACAGTACGTGAAGAGGACCTGGTACCGCAAGTTTGTGGGTGTGCAGCTCTGCAACTCTCTCAGATATAAGATCTACCTGAGCGACTCGCTGAATGGTGAGCACCGAGACTCGAGGTGGTTGATGATGGTGTTCATTTCATAAATGTTGAGGTGTAAGATGAGAAAAGCTTCACTCCTTTTCACACTCACCCACATCTAAACCTGCCTGGTTTCACCATCCATCTCGATTATTAGATGCAGAGCCAAACCACTCATCTCATGTGTCTGTGTTCATCTTGTCTGCAGGTAAATTTTACAACATCGGGGACCAGACTGGCTTCGGTGAAGACCACTGTCAGTTCGTGGATTCCTTCCTGGATGGGAAAACAGGAAGACAGCTCAGAGCCGACCAGCTACCTCCACGAACAGGTTAATGATTTATTTCTAAGATACACTGTTCAAGTTTGACACATTAGCAGCAAGTGGTACCTCTACAGTAGCAAACTAATGAAAGATGGATGCCAAAATCGGTGTTTTTTTCCTACCAGCGTTATTATTAGCCGATTTAAAACTAATAAAGATGTAAAGTTTGGATCTGTCCTTCTTTAGTGTGTGAGATGAGATAAGAGAAACCAGACCACTTGAGGCTCAAAACTCAAGAACACATTCGAATCCGACCCGCAGAGAGCACCTCACCAACACACATCTCCTGATTCTGTTTGCAGGATTCTACAGAGCAGTGAGGCAAGAGCCAGTTCATTATGGCCAGATAGGCGGCCACTCCCACATAAGCTACGTCTCATGGTACGAATGCGGAACGCCCATCCCCGGCAAATGGTAGAACCCATCCCGTCAAGTCATCCTCTGAGGAGCCTGAAAGATATTTTCCAACACCCTGGGACTGCAACAGGAAGAGGGTGGGGTGTGTGTGGGTCCTTCGGTCTATTTCATCCCTTCTTGGATGACTTGCAGGTTCCCCCATCCCCTGTTCTTTCTAACCCAGAGCAGTTAAAACATGTACAGGACTTACTCGTCAGGGAATTTATGAAAGGAGAGCATTTTAAAAAAAAATGTCACAGCAAACAAGCCTCAAATATTTATCGAGCATCAAGGCGAAACTGATAGAGAAACCAACAATAGTCCAGATACATGGAGGTTTTGTTACTCTCCGCCATGTGAGGTAGCAAACTCACACTAGATCTATTTTTTGTGTTGAAATAATGGGAAGCTGGCTCCCTGGAATACTATTTTCATAACTTGTGTGATGTTATTTATCAAAAAAGGTCTCCGATTACATTTCTGTGAGGTCCATAATAGGTGGGATGTGATGTCAATGCTTCCGCTGTACCTCCGGTGTAGATTTTCATGTTGTCATCAGCAGTGACTGGTTCAGAGGGAAGCTTGTGCCACTGAACTGTGGACCTAAATCCGACCAAGCGTTTTTCTTTTCTTATTTTTATTTCTTTTTGTGAAAATGTTTTTAGTAGGATGTGTGCAGTCGTAGGTTTTCCAGCACCTCCGTGCTTCTCGAGCACTCATTTACACACATTCACAACTGGGACTTGCCCAGTACAACCACAGTCTTCTGTCGTCTGCCAGAAGGCGACTCTAGAGCCAGTGCCTTGTTTAAGTGCATCATTATTCAGCGCTTGAAGTAAAGGGTGAATCCAGTAAAAGTACAGATTGCTGAACCAATTCAGGCGTAACTAGTCAGCCATCGTGTCCAAAAATTAAAACGGTCTCCAGCACCTCATATGCTGCAAGACCGGAGCCTCCTACGTTTGCAATTTGCACAGCAAAAATGTATTTATATGTATATGAAGAGAATGTATTTTTTACAATACATTTTTTGCAATTGCATTTCAGTCATCAGGGCCTTTTTTGTGTCATCAAAACTTAGTGCTCCCCTGTCAGGGCCTTTCTTGTGTCATCAAAACTTGGTGCTCCCGTCAAACACGGGACACGCCTCCTCTCATTTACCAGCCAATTATGAATGACCATTTATTGCAAACCTAACAAACTTGTAAATAAGACTAGCATACAACCATCATTCCCAACACTGCTCACCAAACTTGCTCACATTGCCCTACTGCCAACGGTGCACTGCAGACTTGGTTCACATGTATGCAAGGTTGACTTGGTTAAGCAACAAAGGGCATTTTCTTATTGTATAGGATGTAGCGCATTGGTGGTTGAGCAGCACGGTTCATCAGACCAGGCACCCTAAAATGCAATGACGTAGCTTCACTTTCAGCTTCAGCTGTGACTGTATTCATGCATAGGCCTTATTATCAAGCAGGGGGGACGTCCTTTCGAGCCGAGCGCTTTGTTAGAAAAAGGACAAAGTGTTTGTACAGAAATGCCTCCGGTTCTCAGCGCCTGCAGACATGAGGTGGAACACTTTTTTAAGTTTAAATTGGAATGTATGTTAGCACAAGGCTATACTGTTGATGTGTTGTTGTTTTTTTGTTCTGTATTCTGTATGTTCTGTATCAATTTTAAACAATAAAGACTTTTTGTTCTTTTTCTAAAATCCTGTTTCTGTCTCTTTTCATCTATCTCTGGATGACTTCTTTCCATCACTTTCATTTACACAAGTTGAATAAGAGAGGGGTCAGTTTTATGTGTCTTAATCAGTCCCCACATTGTGGGGGTAGACACAAACCTGGGTGGAGCTTGGTGGAATTAAGACTGGATGCCTTTCCTGATGAACAGCAGCGGGTTTATGTGTTAAGGTGTCCTTGAGCAAGACATGGCTCCCCAGGTGCTCTGGCTGCTCATTACTCCTATAGAATAGGATGGGTTATATTCAAAGAACAAATGCCATTGTAAGAGTGGACAATGATGAATAAATAAAGCTTTTTCTAAATAGAAGATATTGCTTCATTCGTCCCACGGGAAAATTTGCAGTTTTACAGCAGCAAAGTGGGAAGCCAAACAAGAGAGGCATAAAATATAAAGTGGTATAAAAATAAGAGCAATATAAAAAAGGGGAAATATAAAACATGAGCAGTTTATACAGTACAACAGGAAAAGAAACACTTAGCAGTTAACCGAGTTGAATGAAATCCATTTTGCTTTAATTTTTTGGATGCACACATGTGTACGAGTAAGAGGATGTCAAACCATGTCCAGATGCCACTGGGACAACAAAGGACCTGAGCCACGCAACTACCATGTAGAGACTTGCAGGACAGACTACATGCACATAGGGGAACTCTCATTACACTATCCAGATACACAGAAGTTACAAGAAAAATACAAAATTACTACTACTAATAATAATGATTCCATTATCAGTCCCGCAAGGGGAAATTTGGATTTAGGGGCAAATCATTTAGGAGCAGTTAGGGGTTAAGTGTCTTGCTCAAGGACACCTCGGCATGCTATATGCAGGACCGGGGATCGACCCTGCAACCTTCTGATTGCCAGACTACCGCTCTACCCACTGAACTCCCTTTGATATGTCACTATTAGTGACATATCAGAGGAATAGAAGGATATAACATTCAAACAGGGTAACAAAATCCAAAAGATAGGATGTATTTCCAGAGGACCCAGCCAGGGATCCAGGTGAGACTCTTAAAGTTAATGTAGGGAAGTTAGGAGGACAAATATATATTTAGACATAACACAGTTGCCGACTGAGGTTTAGGCAACTCACATCAAATTGCATGCTTTGCTGAATCTGTGAAAATTGATTATGAATTAACGGGAGCTCTGCCTGCTACAAACTAGGAGGGATGCTTTATAGTTAATTGGCTCCACGTCCAAGAGGTGGTGGTCTTTCCAATCTTTTCGGGGAAAATTCGTTTCGATGGATAAAGTAATCTTTTCCTACCAAAAGTGCTCACCCAAGCATTATTCAGAGAGAGAAAAGATACGTGAGAAAATTAATCAGCTAACTATCGCCAATAATCTCTACTCTCGTAGACAGAACAGCGCTTGGTAAACACAAAAAAGGTGAATCAGTTCAACTGGATTAGAAGTTTATTTGGAAACGTTTCGTCACTCACCAGGTGACTTCTTCAGTCTGAGGTGAAACCCCCCCCTCCGCTTTATAACCAGTACGTAGATCACAAAAAGAGGTGAATCTGTTCAACTGGATCAGAAGTTTATTAAAAAACGTTTCGTCACTCACAAACGTGCGAAACGTTCACATCCTTGATAGGGAGGAACGCTGGTTTGAAAGGGGGGTGAAGGAGGCCATTTATGTCAAGAGGGGACGACCGTCTTTGAATAGGGGTGGTGGTCTGAGAGTACATCTGTCGGCGTCTTACAATGCCGTGATTGCAAACATTCCCCAATCATTTGTGAATGGTGCTCATTTCCACTGAATGTGCAGTTGATCACCCAACTCTCATATGAACCAAGCCTATTGTTGTGTGGCATCAAGGTACTGTTTATAAGGAGGGGGATGTTTGTTTTTAGCTCAGACTGAAGAAGTCACCTGGTGAGTGACGAAACGTTTCTTAATAAACTTCTGATCTAGTTGAACTGATTCAGCTCTTTTTTGTGATCTCCATACCTAGATTATTGAGCATGCATCAAGCGCTTGGTAAAGTCATCGGGATAGAAACCGGCCCGCTGTGCAATACTACAGGCTGGGTAGCTGGCACTATGTTCCTTAATATGAATTAGCGGTAAACTCAATTCAATATTAACGTAATACTTACCTTAACAGATGACTAACTTTTACGACAGATATCCCACACAGGCGGGGAAATGTAGCTGACCCTACTCGAAGAGGAAGAAGAAGAAGAAGGAGAAGAAGAAGAAGAAGAAGAAGAAGAAGAAGAAGATGATGAAGATGATGAATGATAGCCGACATGGGTCGACGTACAGCTTGGTGAGGAATTAAAGTCGAGAATGTAGCTTTTACATATACATTTTAGTTGTAAACAATACATACAGTAAAGCAAAATTCCCTAATTTCTGTTTTCAGTTTGATTTGTGTCGATATTTTTATTCACAGGTTTTAATCTATGTTTGACCGCGTCGATCCGCCTTGAAGCTCTGAATGTTCCGCCATTTTGTACTAAATCAGAAAGCCCAATGTTACAAATGTTTTTCAAATGTGTTTATAATGTAGAATACACACACTTCTCTTAATATGTTTTCCGGCACCAGTATTTTGTATTTTATTTTAACGTTTTTAATGGGGGGTGAGTTGTAGCATAATATGTTTTGATGGGCCTTTATGCATTTCTGACTTCATCTTTTGGCTTGTACTATACCGTTTTCCGGGGTCTTCACAGAAGATTTTATAGTTTCCTACGGTACCCCGTGAGGGGACAACACCAACGATGAATGTTGTTTACCCGGGTATGGTGTTGTCAGTCCGCATACTGATTTAGCAAAGTTTTACATCGTTGGCCTTACCTGACACAACCCCTAACCATATGGGCAAGGGCACAGATAAAGCACTGTATGTCATGTCAGTATCCAAATAAGTATATCCTCTGCATTTAACCCATCCTATTGCATAGGAGCACTGGCCAGCTGAAACGCCGTGGAACAATTAAGGGTTTTCAGTCTCTTGATCATGGACACTGCAACACACTCTCTGAAGGAGCCAAGGATCAAACTAGGCAAGCTGCTCTGCCATCTGAGTTATTCCGCCCCTATGATATCTGTTTGTAAACTCGGCAATATTGTCAGGAGAGCCTTTTTGCATTGATAGTGCTTTTAGCAAGGACATAAATACACTAGCTTGGTCATTCGATTCCCTAATATCCATCTAAGTCTGTGTTCACCCCTGCGACATGAGGAGTAATCATGACGGGTAAACCATCCACTCCCCAAAAGAGAAAATACAAGATTCATAAAAGTAGAAAAATGGGATATGAGAACATCTGCCACTGTGGCTACATCCCATTTTTTTAATTCCACAAAGTCAAGTGTGGTCATTAAAACGACTAAGTATCAGATTTAAAGGCATGATATTATGTTTGCTTGTCCATTCACCCAGATCAACCTTCCTCATATTACTCTGGCCTCCATTTCAGATTCACACTGCGGGCCAAGTTAAAGACACCAACAGGATCCGCTTGGATGGATGACATAATTTTTCCAGGCGCGTCTGATGGACAGCAAGCCAATACCAACCTCAGCAGGGGGATTCTCTCTGAAACCACAATGCATGGTAAGATGTCAGGCCCATGAGCACTTCAGAGTACAAACTTTCCGTCAAAGCCTTCAGAAAGGGGAAAGAGGTGTCCCATTGCAAAGTGATAGCTTCTATGTCAGTTCAAGGTGGATTTTGTGTTTGAAGGCAGAACTCTTGGTCCCAAAGGGACACAGAATATTGTTAATCTCCATGTGTAGGTAGAAAAAAAAAGATTGGAAATGATGTCAGTATCATGCAAAGTCCCTCTGTGCCAACAAGGCTTCTGTCCAGGTTATGGTTCGTAGCGGTTATGTAAAACTTGATGAAACCCGCTGCATCCCAAAGATTTTCCATTAATAAAAAAACAGGACCAATGGAAGGTAAATTGTCACCATTTGATTTGATTTACAGGTTAATAGGCCTCTGAAATGTTAGAGAGGAGATGCCAAGTTGGAAAATTTACATTTACATTCAGTTTATTGTGTTTTGCATGAGTTGAGTTCCTCACATAGAAGCCATTGAAAATAACACAACTTATATGGCTACATGAATATGAGTTAGATGCCTTTTGATCTGATTGGCTGTGGTTGCTCAGTTGCCTGACTGATGCTCTGAATGTATTGATAAAAGTGATTAGTCCCCACAATATGGGGTGGACACAGACTTGGATGGAGTGTTGGGAAATAAAGTCGGATGCTCTTCCTGACGCCCTGCAGTGAGTTTGAGCCCACAACAGCTGGCTTAACTGTTCCTGATACGCCAGCTCTACTGCAGCTAGATCTCAAATGTCTCAAGGATTGACCAAGAGAGAAAGTCTGGTCTCATAGGCCCAAATCCTTAGAAAACACTCTGGACCAGCATTTGATGGAGGATCCAAACCTTAACTACAGCAAATACCAAAATGAAATGGTGAAAACCGGCATACTTTGTGTCTGATGGCACACACAGTGTCAAGTGGCCATATTTGGCTAGTCTGCCCACCTATAATGCAGGATATGGAAAGGACCCACAATCCCTTGCAGCTGTTTCAACAGCAGGATCTCCAGTGCATACGTATGACTAGCGAGACGTCAGCGGTTCACCTCAGTGTTAACATGGGCAGCGGGCCTGACGTGGTTGTAAAATAGTTGTTCTGGGTAATGATCACACGGGGCTGAATCTGTTCTCACTGTAAATAAGCTAGCAGGGATGCGGAGCCAACAGCAGCGGGGGTTATAATGACTTTAGTGGCTGCATGACATCAGCAGACTGAGGCCTGCTGGAAAGCTGAAAGCTTGCCGTGAGTTTTGTTTGTGGTCAACACTGGGAGCCAGGTTTTTAAATCAAATCAGAATTATTCATTTGGGCGTCGAGTAAAACAACCTTGGCACTTGGACCTATGCAAAACAAAACAAAGGATGCATACAACGAAATTAGGGAGGAAAACCAGCACTTCATTATTCCCTGGTGTTTGTGCTCAAAAGACAGTTAGAGCTTCATATCAATTCTGACTATAATGAATATAGTAGGAGGATTATGTCATCAGGCAGTGATGTTCGCTTGTCAGGCAAATGCATGCAGGAGACCAAATGTCTGCTGTTTGTTTTGTTTCCCGTCCTCAACAGGAGCCGTTGTCTAAAACTAAATGGAGATATTACAACGTGGTGAGGTGCGTTCTGCCCCGTGGGTGACCATTTGAGTTCTTTAAGCCACAAAACAAAAATGGAAATCAAGCGAGGTGAGATTGAATCATATCCTCTAAGTCTGCATAATCCCCCAAAAAATTCAAGTTCTCAACGGTTCCGTCAACCGACCCTCTCTCCCGTTAAGTGCTGTTGAGTTGCAGGATTCACGTGATGATTTGAAAATAAAAACGCCCTCGGTTATTTTGCTTGTTTTGTGAAGACCTAGGAAGTTTTTACTCTGCTGCTTTACTATTGATGAAACCTCAACACATGTGGAAGATAAAGGGGCTCTGTGGAACCTCTGAGATGTTGAGTTTTATGAAAACACACCCGGCAAACTCCTTCATGTGATGATATAAAAAAGCACCGACAAACTTTAACCTGATGCATCTGGAGGGGAGTATTTTTTATCTTCACCATGGGACCAGTGATACTCACAGAAGAGCTGCAGTCCCTTGTTTCCATCCAAGCGTTGAATGCAAATCTTGTCATTTTAATGAAAAAAAGGCTTGATGAAGACAGGATATATTGACTAAGACCCCCAAAGTTCACCTATGCTTTTGATATCGCTTGAGGTGGAGGTATTTTTAATTTTATTTATTTGATGAGAAGAAATGTCCAGCACATCTTGGTAGGAGGAGGCCACGGGGTTGACTTAGGACCAGGTGGAGGGATTATATCTCCACGCTGGCCTGGGACCACCTCAGCATCCTCCAGTCAGTGGTGGTGGATGAGGCCAGGGAAAGTGGAGTCTGGGGTCCCCTGCTGGAACCGCTTCCTCTGGAATCTGACTTCAGATAAGCAGTTGATGATTGATGGATAAGAAGAAATCTGATGATTTTCAATGGAAACACGTGGCAATCTAAATGGTGAAATCCAAATAGACGTTAACCAGATGATCAGCTGTTTCTTCATCTTCATACAGGCAGTGGCGGATGTTAAACATGATGCAAGACACAGATTGAATCGATCTGATTGAAATGCTCCTTAATTCACACGGCTTCTTTTTACAAAATGTATTTAGCAAATGTCAGCCGACTCGAAAGTTGGATACAAGCATGAATTGTGTCTCTACCAAGATTTTGAAACAATGGTCAATGTAGATTTCTAAGTGTTCGGGGAAAAAGCTGACTCTGCTCCAAATGAAGTCCAGGTTCCTCGCTCCGTTGACCCTCTCCTTTTCATTGGCTGCACTAAAACTCACTTTCCTGCTTATGAACAGGAAGTGCTTGGCCCCAGGTGACAGAGACGGCAGAGGATAAGGGACCTGCCGTAGGAAACCATCTGGACATGGTCAGCCGCCATGAAGACAACATTCTTCTACCACCTCATCACCTTAATGCAGCGCAAATCACAGCAATGGCCGCCCAGTAGCTCCAGGGAAAGCTTGGATTGAGGTGGTCCTGGGGGGGAGTTCTCTGTAATTCTCCAAGGCCGGTTTATATCAGCTTTGGTTGTTGAACAGCAAGATACGAATGCTGTTCATCATCTGGATGAAACTCCATCCGCCAGACTAGTGCAGAAAAATAATCGACAACAGCCAAAGAAAACAACAAAAAACACACCCACACTATGTTACAATGTTTCTAGTTATCAGCCCTGTTCTGGAGCCATATAAGGGCTGAAGCTAAGTAGATAAGAGTATGAAGAGCGGACACGGAGCCAAGAACACTTTGGAGGAAAAAGTGAAATAACTCGAAACTGCTCAATTGTAATCAGATGTTGGTAATTTGAGTTTGGGAGTGGATCGCATTAATGTTTGTGATGTTTTAAAGGGTGATGGGCAGTCACTGAAACAAGAGCTGGGGGTCAGAATGTAGAAGATCCAAACGATCACCCACATCACACGCTACCTGCACCAGCAAAGAGGTCAAAGGTCAGAGTGATGGGATCTCCACAATAATAATAATAATAATGATTCCCTTATCAGTCCAGCGAGGGGAAATTTGGATTTCTCTGCATTTTTGACCCAACCTATTGTAGGAGCAGTGAGCTGCCAAGCAGTTAGGGGTTCAGAGTCTTGCTCAAGGACACCTCGACATGCTCTATGCAGGACCGGGGATCGATCCTGTAACCTGATTGCCAGACGACCGCTCTACCCACTGAGCTACGCCGCCCCCACAACCGGTCAAGAAAGAACAAGGAAGAGCCAGGTGTGAGGAAAAGACTGATGGAGAGAACAAACAGAGATAAAACAAGATCAGCCTGAGGAGGACGTGTCAAAGTAAATGATAGCATTTGGATTTCTCCTCCATCTTTTATTGATGAGTTTTTAGGGTACGCAGGATGTTGACTGACCTTGCTGTCCTAACCCGTACCGTTGTTTGTGTGAGTGATGGTGAGATGCTGTGTCACGTCAGTTAAAACAAGCGCACAGAGGGCCTTAAACAAACACCGCCAACTCAGGAACGGAGAGATGCTAAACTAATCAGAACCAGGACCTCGATGGGGAAATCGGCTTTTGTGAGTCACTAGTCGGCCTACAACAGTGGACAACATCAATCATCCGGCATCTTGCTTTTCCTTCTTCCAGGGTTTCCCCCAGTATAAACAGCACTTCACCTTTAATCTTGTCTCCCTCCCTCCCTCTTCTTTCCTTAGCACTCCTTCATCAAACACATCCAAGTCCATCTTTCCTTAAACAAGGGAATCCCAGGGCCACGTTGACCCGGTGTGGGGCTCCTCCGCGGTATTAATCACATCTCCAGGCGGTCTCTGGGAGGAAAAAGACAAAGGAAGAAGAACAAGGTGAAGACCACGAGGAAGGGTAAGAAGAACTGTTTGGTTTCTAGAGAGGAGACTGTGGAGGTGGTGGGAGGCCTAATCAAAAACATCACTGATCAAATTCTGCTGTCCTCTGTACCTCCCTTTGATATAGTCAACACACCCCGTGTCCCGATTCAAAAAGTCCCCCGCCAATGTCCAAACCTGTTATTTAAGTTTCAGTGTCTTTCCTCTTTAAATATGCCATTTTGGCGCTTTAGAAACTTTTGTGTACTGTTAATGTTAATTCTGTTTAGATGCCGTGAACGGCATCTAAACAGTGAGAAGTGAGAAGGCCTTATGAATCTCAGCTGTGGCCCTCTCTTTGTATAGACAATAAGGGGAGAGGATCCTTTATTTGTTAAATTTCATCCATATATCATGCTGGAGCCTGTCCCAGGATTCATTTGGTGGAAGGCGGGGGAACATCCTGGACAAGTCACCAGTCCATCTAAGGGCTTGAGCAGTTGGGATTCAATGTCTTGGTCAAGGACACCTCAACATGCTCTCTGAAGGATCCGGGGATTGAACTACCGGTCCTCAGAACACCAGATGACCGAAACGGTGGAGTATTCCTCCTCTCACAAATAACCATCTTCTTCATTCACTCCAGGTGCTCTAAGCACAGTTTTTGCCACAAACCCAAACCAATTGGATACTGGGCCTGAGATATGGTCCATAACATGCAGTGCCAAATGTACAAATGACTCCTAATTTAGCCTCTGAGAGGTGTTTAACGCTCAGCTCTGACACAAAGGCACGAAACGTTGCTCTTAGGCATGTTTTGTTTATGGATGAGACTTTTGAATATGAGCCACGCCGCCTCGCCAGAGCAGGTGGTATTTTAGCACAGCTGTGTGCTTTTATGGCTCTCTTATGGGACATCAAATCATCAAAATGAGGCAACGTGTTGAAAACTGAGCGATAAAATGAGGTGCTATTCCCTGTTTATGTATCAGGAAATCACCTACCGCCGCGCCATTACCCACAACCCACCACGTCATCCGACCCATCGGCTAGTTTTGTGAATGTGGGCCTTCATGTATTCCTCAAGGACACCCGCCTCTGATGCCTGGCTGTTGGAAGTACCAGGCTTAGGACCTGTGCATGAATTTGTGTTGATCCTGCCGAAAGTGTGTTGAGGCGTCCCTGCATTAGAAAATGGACCCCTAACTGCTCCCTCGGTACTGTGGCTGTTTACTGCTCCTGTATAGTGGGCTGGGTTAAATTGGAAGTTTGCAGGTTTGATCCCAGCACCTGCAAAGAAGCCTGTCAAACTGTCATTGGGGAAAATACTGTTCTGACTGTTCTGGCCCATGATGGGCTGGTTACCTGTCCAGTGTGTTTCCCCACCTTTCACCTAATGAGTGCTGAGCTAGGCTCCAGCAAACCAACTTAATTGACAAGGGATGGATGGATAGATGGAGAAACCACTGTCCTTTACCGCTAAAGCAAGTGTGATGTCATATGTATAAGAAGCTGGTTGGGCTGTAAATCATATTTTCTCCCATGCACACCATCATATCCTCTATAGTGTGTGGTGATTGATGGGAAGTATGGTTTATAGTCTTAAATATTTTATATAGCTGACCTGTCATGAGTACTATTCATAGCAAACTTGTATTTTTCCTGTGGATTCCAAACATCCGATATGTGCGTATTCACAATCATTGTGGGGTTTGAGCTCTCTTTTTTTCCTCCCTCCCTCTCACATAGAAACGCATGCACATGAGGCTCATGTTCATAAGGAGGAGTGTAAGCTGATGCCTCAATGCTGTTTCCAATCCACAGCACAGAGATTTCTCACAGAAACACCAGTCTGACAGGATGGCCTCCACTTAACAGGTGAAAATTTAAGGCAGAAAACGGAGACTAGCACATCGTCAGCACACACATGGAGTCAATTTGGGAGTGCGCGAGACATAGAGACCGAATGGGAGATCGTGTAGTGATAAAAAGGGGAACCTGGGGGGGAATTTTGAGTAGAGAAGGTCCTATTCACCATGTGAACAGGACGGCTGTTAACACACCAACCTCTGCAAAGAAGCGCTTGTATGTTTGATATGTACAGCTCGTATGTCTGCAAAACCATCCGTCCAAAAGCTGAAAACCGTTTCAACAGAAACGGTCTTCTCAGCTTGTGGATGTTCGTAAACCCTCTCTAGCTGACTCTGATGGATATTGCCCATAGTGTTGCCTCAGCATCACCATCTCAACACCACACATGGTCCTCTGGATGCAGGAAAGCATCAGAGTACACTTTCAGTGTTTTGTGGTGTTCATTGATACTGAGAGTAGTTATCTATTCGGCTCTATCCTTATTCTGAAGCCTTGCACTATAAATCAACTTCTACTACCATGTTAAAGCATCTCAAAATGGCAGCCCGTAATTTGGACCATTGCCTAAGTCTTGATGAACGGATCTGCTCAGAACTGGCTCCCACAGCGTGAGCATGCTACGCACCACTTGAAGAATAGCGAGCGCCTTGGCACGGCCTTGTGCCGGACCTACTCATCAAAGTCCCTGGCATCCAGTAAAGGGGGCATTAATGCTGAAGCTAAAATACAATTAAACATAGCTTGCGTAAACACCTGCAATGGTTCACTGAAGTCTCTTCTTCCCAGCATGCTGAGCGGCAGGCACACATCAAGCGGGTGGGCGGTTTTAATGAACAGGATCCTTGTTTTCTCATGCTCATCTAACTCCCTGATCAGAGGTGGAGGCTATCGAATGAAGCGGTGCATGGTGGATGTGTCACATCTGATTCGTCCACGGGCCTGGGTCCAAACCATGTGTCCGTCTTATCATGCAGGATGTTTGCTCACTTGCTGTAATATATTTCTTTATAGTGATCGTAAAAATCACCCGTAATGCTCTATGGCATCCCATCTCGGTTATGGGAAAGTGGTCATTATTAAATGAGTCATTCATGGCATGTAGGGAGAAGATGCTGTCATAAAGAAAATAGAATTGGGAATGTTATCTGTCAAAACATAAGGGCCTAATTTAGAAACCACAACCTTGTGTCATGTCCTGTCATCATCAACCGCTTACTCGAAGTCAGGTCGCGGATCTGCTCGTGCCTATCCCAGTTCTCGCTTGGTGGAAGGCAGAGAAACATCCTCGACAGATCGCCAGTTTCTTCTCTAATTAGGGTTCAACTTGATGGTTCCTATTTAGCCCTCCTTTGTTTCTGCTTCGGTACAAGTCTCGGCTCCATGACGGGCTATATATTGGCTGCTGTCTGAAAACGTTATCCTCAAGAACTACTCCTTCACAATGGCCACCATAAAAACCAGTGTGATGCTCTGAAATCCCATCTCACTTGAAATGTGTCGTTCCTCATGTCTGTAGTTTAATGTACCTAATCTTGGTAGGAACCTGTTATGTGCCTCACCATCATGTCAAAGGAGATTTTAGAGAAGAATATTCATGATTTCAAACCATGGTTATCTCATGTTGGAGGGAAACTTACTTTTGTATTCCTTATAATCGACTGCTATTACTTTTGGCTGTTCTCACGAAGGAGTCACCACCTCGGATTCTCCATCTCTTCCTGTCCTCTACATCTTCCTTTGTCCCACCAGCCACCTGCATGTCCTCCCTCACCACATTATAAACCTCCTCTTTGGTCTTCCTCTTCTCCTCTTGCCTGGCAGCTCCATATTCAGCATCCTTCTCCCAGTATACCAGCATCTCTCCTCCACGCATGTCCAAACCACCTCAGTCTGGCCTCTCTTACTTAGTCTCCATACGTCCAACCTGAGCTGTTCCTCTGATATACTGGTTCCTGATCTGGTCCTTCCCCATCACTCCCAATATAAATCCCAGCATCTTCAACTCTGTCAACTCCAGCTCCACCTCCTGTCTTTAAATCAGTGCTACTGTCTCCACACCAGACAACATAGCTGGTCTCACTATCATCTTGTAAACAAACATAGTAGGATCATATCAAATAATGAATACTAAAATAAACCAAACCAAATGAGAATAAAGGATAAGCACTAGAGCCATAAAAAACTAAAAAGATGGACTGCGCTGTTAAGAGTAAGTGTATTGTTATGTTATCCCTCTGCATGATGGGAAGTTTCCCCACTGATGAGAGAGACCGAACAGGCTCTTACAGGAAGTTATTTAGTCTGAACCAGACCACAGCAGTGTTCCCTCACCTTTGACTTGTGAGAGATTGGGTTGCACTTGGAAGGATGAGGGCTGCGAGGCCTCCATAGAGCACCAAGAATAACAGTGAAAATCAACACCCGCCCAATAGAGACACATTTCAAGGAGGCACTGTGAGGTCTTGAATGCCACAGTGGTGTGTGTGTGTGTGTGTGTGTGTGTGTGTGTGTGTGTGTGTGTGTGTGTGTGTGTGTGTGTGTGTGTGTGTGTGTGTGTGTGTGTGTGTGTGTGTGTGTGAGTGTGAGTGTGTGTGTGTGTGTGTGTGCGTGTGCGTGTGTGTGCGCACTCA
>OMLC01035223.1:1902-22403 GCA_900302585.1 Regalecus glesne
ATAGAGAGAGGGAGGGAGAGAGAGAGAGAGAGACAAAGAAAGACAGAGAGAGAGATACAGAGAGATAGAGAGATAGAGAGAGAGAGATAGAGAGAGAGAGAGAGAGAGAGAGAGAGAGAGAGAGAGAGAGAGAGAGAGAGAGAGAGAGAGAGAGAAAGAAAGACTCAAACCTGTACCTGGGGGCATTGCGGTGTACTGCCTGGGTGCCAGGTGTGGCGTTACCATGGTGATGAGGAGAGTCTCTGCGGGACAACACTGGGGACCTTGATGTGGTCCTCACTGGCACCTTTTATCATAAAGACAATCTTCTCACACACACACACAAACACGTGATCTCTATAGACACACCCATATACACATCGAGTGCATGTATGTGGTGTGCTGAGGCAGTAGAGCCATCGAAAGAGTCACAGATTTTTAGACTCATGCCTGTGAACACTTATACATACCCTCAATCTGCAAGTAATGTTTCTGCAATCGTGGATTTAACTTATCACAGTAGGAGCTATCCCTCACTTCCCCACACGGAAAAAAAGAAAAAGAAAGAAACGTTCCAATCCCTTTCGTCAAGCATCTGAAAAAAAAAGATCTCACTAGCAGTCATGGGTTAGCATCTCTCCTAACTGAAAGCTCAGGCGCGTGCCTCATGACACCGTAGAAACGGACATTATGTAGTGATGTGTGCCGTCGGCCTAGTTCAGTGCTTTGGAAATGAAGTAATTTCCTTTCACCGAGTGTTGATGAAACTTAAGTACAAGATAAGTCAATGTTAGCAGCACTCCGTGTTTCTAGAGGTTCTACTCTGTGCGTTGGTTAACCTGCAACAAAAAACATCATCTTTTCAGTTTGTTCTCAGAGGAAACATGTAAGTCATCCAAAGCGGAGCATAACACAGCAGTGCAGATCAGAACACAGTCTGGTAAATGCAGCCAATGTCATTAAGATATAAGTGGGAAAGGCAGGCATGGCGGCAGTCTTGGTTATGATGGCAAGAGGCTGAGGACGACATACGATATGAAACCTCATACTGTCTGAAATGGTATTTATTCCTAACATGCTGTGATTAAAGGCTGCTTGCTGCATAACCACCATGATGAAAAAGACGGGGGGCTGTGAGAGTGGTCCTGTTGTGAAGTGTATTTTCTATTTCACATTAACAGACTGCATAGTGAGGCTTTACATATAGTGGTAGGCACTATAGAAATATGACATCACATAATTCTCCTTCATCTACATGTCATTGATAATGCAAAGAGCTGTTTTTTTCCAAAATTATATTTTTCTGACATGCTTTTTTGACTCGTATGTAAAAGTCTAAATGAAATTGTCAGAGAGAGATATATATAGACAGATAGATGGAGAGAGAGAGAGAGAGAGAGAGATAGAGAGAGAGAGACAGAGAGAGAGAGAGAGAGAGAGAGAGAGCTCTTGTGCATGTTCTCTACTGTATTATGTCGATTAAGATTACAGGTTGATTATTGTGCCATTACTGATTCATGATGGACAGCAGAATGAAGGTGTGTGTCTATTGGATACAATTAAGACAAGTTTAACAACTTCTAGTATTTTGAAAGCCCAATGTATTGGCTGAACATTATGCTTTTGGGAAAGTAAAGAAAGACTCAGAGAGGCTAAATTGTTCATACATTTAAAATAACTCCGATGTCAAATCATTCCCCTGCAGATATTGCAATATGATGTCCCTTTAGTGAATTATCGAAAATAATTTCAAATGATAAAAGTGTATATTATATATCAGTATAAACACCCAGAGAGACCGATATCAAGTCAGCTATGAACCCATAATATTCAGCTGTTTAAACTATGAACAAATAAGGTCTCCCGCTATCCACAACTACCTCTACTAATCTGTCCCAGGGGGATATTTCCTCCTTACCCTGGGTGGGACCTCTTCTGTCTGGACTGGCTCATGTGGCGAGGGCCTAGGCTGTGGGTGGGACTGCGGGTCAGTGCGTGCAGGCGATGATGAGGGTGGTGATGAAGATGGAGGATGATGGTGATGGTGGGTGTCCTGGCTGTTGCGAAGGTGGAGGTTCGCAAAGCCAGGAGCCAGCGGCTCGCTGAAGGAATGGGATCGAGACACGACAGGCGGAGGGGTAACGGTAGAAGTAGAGGAGGAGGAGGCGTTCAAAGGGGCTGCGTTGCCGCTGCTCTTTAAAGCAGCCAGGTGAGAGCGAACCTTCCAGATGACAAGGAGAACAAGGGGGGGGGTTAAATCAGTCTGCATGCACTTTTAAAAGTAATAAGAGTTTCTATTGGGGATTCTTCAGGTAAAACCACAGGGGGACCTCAGAAGGTTCTAGAACCCTTTCATAAAAGGATTAAAGCTGAAATCTGTGTTTTCCTTTATCTGTTCCTCCCTCTGGCCGCAACAGTCACTAACAGGGTGTAGCGACCACTGTTGTTTGTGTCCCATCATCTCAGCAAACAGGTCCTACCCTTATCAAAATGGCCTCCTCTGAACAAAGTTAACACGGAGGCATCCAATGTGACACAAGCTACATCAAACTACATGGGAACACTGTTGTATTACAATTTTGATTGTAGAGTTGGTAGATTAGCTGTCCAACAGAATCCATCGACACCACAGCATCTCATTTCAAACACTTTTCCTGCATGTTTGCTGCCGGATCAGTGTGTGTCCTGCCCAGTCAAACATTTCAATAATGTTGGCTGGAGAGTGTCTCCCATGCATCATGGTAAACACCCTAGCTAGTAATATGTAACCTCACTCCATGGTCCAGATAGATAAAATAAATATTTACTAGTGGAGGATTTCAGCTTCAGTAAGTCCTAACCTTTATTAGGCTTTAACTTATAGGAGTTCTTTACGTAAATGACCTGCTCATGAGGAACCCAAATGTGCCCCTCGGGTCCCGTGGTTTTCAGAAGAACCTCCAATGAACCTCTAGTTTTTAGAATGTAAAGAGAAGAACACTCAGAAATGAAGAGACACATTTGTATCTACTGCCACTCAGGCTGTACAATTATTGAGACATTGAAGTATTATGTGGGGCGGTAGGAAATGTAAAAAGATCATGTGACTTAGCCCAACATGACCTCACTTGGGCCGTGTATCACTACATTCATCAAAAATGGGGCAGCCTGAGCAGCCAAAGGTACAATGTGATACTTTTTTTCCGAGGGTGAGGGAGAGGTAGGCAAAAAACTTTAAACAACACGGCAATAACGAACGGCACAGGCGATGAACAGAGAAGGAAGGCTGAGAGTACCCTCCAAAAACAATGACTGAAGCTGTCCAATGCCTTGTTTTAACTCAAAGTCATTGTTCCCATTTCCAATGACTTCAAATCATTTCATGCATCTCAAATAATCAAGTCAAATGTATCTGAGGAGGAAATGCCAAAGGTCATAGACCCCATATCAATATTTTAAATGTCTTCAGTCGATTGAAAATAGTTACACAACTCAAGTATTCTTATTTTGATATTTAAATGGAAAGGTATTACTTGTTAAATCATTATCAATCTAGTTCTGGTTTTCGTTCCCCACCAGCATGAAGCTATTTGATTAGCTTATAAAAATCTTATCTAACTAATTAAGGCCAACCAGATGACAGCTCCACTTATTTTGCCCGAGGAAAACTTGGTCTCAATACCACTTATGGGCATAATTACAAATTACACCAACGAGGCAGAAATATAGTCAGGCATGCAAACACAATGTGCATTAAGTAGCATACATGTACAGATAATGACATTCCACTCTAATAGCATGCACACAGCATGGCCTGTTTCTAAACTGTGAGAAGCTCAGGTTTTAGTTTATGATTAACCGTTAACCAGGGGAGGTTGCAGGAACATGCATAATTCTTAGAAGTGATGCACTGCCATACATTCAAACATTTAAAAAGCTTTACGTAGCACTATGTTACAACAGCCTTCACCTGTTAAGAATTAAACGTTGGAGTGCTACACATACATACATAGACTTTCCCCCCTGTCGTCCTGGATTCAAAATAAGGACCGTCAAGTAGAATTCCCACTGGATATGGGCTATGACTGCTACATTGACCAAACAGCCCACAATCTCTTCATTAGGTCTCACAAGTCAGTCCTCATTAGACATGGTCGTGAAATGTCACCAAGTCTGATAAATGTCAGAAGGCTTTAAAGTGATTCCATCCGTGCTCCATTTTGGTACACAACAAATTAGCCACAGGCTTATAAGTGCATGTCAATACACAACATCACATTTGAGCCCAATAAAAAAAATGAGGAAAAACTCATTAACCCACTTTTCCATAATAGAAAAAGCTTTCATGAAATGCCAATCAATTAGCCCTCCCATTTTTAAGCTAGCACAATTTTTTTTACATAATTCAATCTCTGTGACATATTCTAAACAAATTGAATTCAATGAGTGGTAATTATTCACACTTAGCAGGGTGGAATCTCTCACTGGAAACATGAGAAACATTTAGTCATCCCCAACGGACGTCACTGTGCCTGAACTACCTTAAGAAACATTAAGAAAATACTTCATTCATCAACCACTGCACTACTGTCTAGCAAAACATCCTCGCATAGTTCCAGTTAAAATCTATAATCTGTTTTGGTTGTACAATCCTGTCAAACTACGTCTTGTATGCGTGGAGTGAATAGAAACAAAAATCGGACAGCTTAATAGACATAGAACAGTAACCTCACAATCTGATTAATACTTTGATTTACTCTTTTCTGAAATTTGTGTTCCGCCTAAGCATCCCAGCGATATCAAGTCGGATTCCTGTTTTTTTGGAAACACACTTAGCACATTAAACACAAATTCAAACAGATAGAGTCCCGTGTTCACGTGCGAGGGCTGGGGGGAAATTTTCGTGTCTGATTCTGTCATATTTTAGCAGCTTGCTAAAACGCATCATGTCACCCAAAATACAGAGGAAAGAGAAACCTGTTAATTAAAGTATTAATCATAGACAGAAGACAGAAAGTCAGGATTGGAATCAATTAATTTCCTTTTCGATCACTTCAATGTATGTCAGTATGACCATAAAACACACACTTACCAGGCTTTAAAAACGTCACTGAGAGCAACCATTTTATAGTAAGCAACAGATTTGCAACAGTTTTTGCAACTTACAATTTAGAGTGACTGTGAACTGGACAAGAATTGATGTCAACCCTGTTTTTGGAAGGGAACTAGAGAGGTTAAAATGGCCCAAACATTAGATCCTTCTTCCGGATGAAACCGCCCAAGAGGCTTTGGCTAGAAATGCACTTCACTAAGAAGAAAAACAGCAACATGAGTGAAGACAAGTCACTACTACTAAACATCAACGCCACCGAGTCATCCAAAAACAGAGGTTGAGTTAGAATGAAAAGAAATAGACTCTAGCCTTTTGGAAAAGCCTGAAATAAGAGAAACCATCCGTGAAAGAATTAGTTTAAAGACAGTAAAGAGCAAAGTTACACAAGCAACTTCTAGAGGTAATGCTAAGGAAGCAAGCAATATTTTCCCCCAATCAACAATAGGTAAAAATAGGTAATACGGAAATCAAAGTGGATGATTGATTTGTCACCATCAATCATTTGGCTTATTAAGATTTCCTGATTGACCTTTCACAAAGTAAAAAAAACATAAAAACGGTTTCCAGGTTCATGTAGGTGTAGTTTGGTCTTAGAAAATAGTTCCTACATGAAACTGCTCACAACAAGGTTGGTGGATTATCTTTAGCAACCAGGTCATAATTTCTGGACATAATTATTGCTGCTGAATTTTTCTGATGTATTCTTTTGCTGCTTTAAGCAACATAAGTCAATTGCCACCTAATTTCATTGTATTTAAGAGAGGGCAGACATCTCTATGAGGAATACCCCCAAAACTCAGTAACTCACTCCAAAATGATCTTGATATATATGTATGTATGTATGTATGTATGTATGTATGTATGTATGTATGTATGTATGTATGTATGTATGTATGTATGTATGTATGTATGTATGTATGTATGTATGTATGTATGTATGTATGTATGTATGTATGTATGTATGTATGTATGTATTGGACCATCAGGGCTCTCCTTCAGAAGTTGCTAGGCCATCATGATTCAATACTCTGCCAGCCTTAGAGTAGTGAGGATAGTCTAAAGTGCTGCAGATACTTCTCAATGTCAAAAAGCAGGTATTTATTCACTGACAATGACGGAATAAAAGAGATGGGGGGGGGGTGAGGACAGGTCTGTGATAGACACCATAACTCCCATTCCCATTGTTCTGTTTTCAACCTTTTGAAAAACACTTTGAAAGGAGAGACGGGGTCTGCATGTTGGTTTAACCTGGTTTTAACATGTATTAGTGTAGTTAAAACCACTTTCTCTTTTCCTTAAGCTGCTATAGTATGAAACATTAAATATCAAGAGCAACTCGGATGGTATTTCGGCATTGTATAAAAGCTTGTGCTGGGTCCTGTTTGTACTAACCTGTCAATGGTGACCATATCAGGCTGCACTGCAATGAATCCAGTGTCCAGCCACTCATCAGGGTTATCATGTGGGGACATTAGGTCTACAACACTACACCTACAAAGGTGAAATTCATTTTGCCATGTCTGAATGAGAATGTAGCCCGATATCATACTGGTAACACAAATGCTGAAATTGAATAGCAGATGTGATAGCATTTTCAGGTTTTTAAAAATGTCTCCCAGATGGTGTCCCCAACCATCTCCCGAGTTGTTTTGGGCACTTTGAGTGCAGTGTGTCCTTGGTGCCAGTTGGGTGTCATTTTACGTCTGTGCTTTTAATTGGCTAACCTCTATCCAATTAAAAACTAATCACCTGAGACCCATGTTCATGGCAGGTGTGAAAGGAGGCCTGAGAGAACACATGGATTTGAATTCACGTGTTAATTTTATCTATGCATTCCCTGTTGGCCAAAAGAGCCCCTGTTGATATTTCCATCGGAGCATAGGCATTTCTGGGTTTGTGTATAGTGTACATGATTTACATATAATCTTTCCCGCACAATTATCTACATATCAAAGTCAGTCTCTCTCTCTCTCTCTCTCTCTCTCTCTATCTCTCTTTCTCTCGCTCTCGCTCTCTCGCTCTCTCTCCAGTTAGTCTAGGTAGCTGTTCTTTGCCTTACCCATATGACACATCTTACAAAGGGAAGGACAGAATAAAGGAGGGAAGAAGGGAAGACGGCCATTAATTATTTCATGGGTGGCGAGAAAGACAGAAGGGGCTGAAAAAGACAGGATGGATGAATAAAAAGTGATTTAAGGGGGATGAGTTTTTTTCCTACCTTTTTACACACAAAGTATTTACCCTGCTGCCTCATTAACATTGAATTCATGAAGCGCGGCCTTTACAGTCAAAGTGGAGATTGAAACAAATGGAGTGAGACCCTTTACCAAGATAATATACCTGGAAATTATGTACCTGTGATAAATGAGGATCCTTTTTTTTTTTATATTCCAATTTTCTAAGAACATATATTCATAGTTATGTTTGCAGACCAGAATGGATGTTTTCAGATAATCCTTGAATTGTTTGCTGTGTTTTTTGGGTCGTTGTCATGCTTGAACACCCATCCACAACCCATTTTCAGTGTCCTGGCTGAGGGAAGGAGGTTCACAACCAAGATTTCCCGCTACATGGCCCCATTCATCCTCTCCTCGATCCGGAGGAGTCATCCGGTCCCCTTAGTAGAGAAACAGCCCCAAACCGTAATGTTTCCACCACCATGCTTGACGGTGGGGAAGGTTTTCTTGGGATCAATGTTAGCTTTTTTCTTCCTCCAAACACAACAAGTCGAGGTGATGCCATAGAGCTCGATTTCAGTCTCATCTGACCACGGCACTTTCTCCCAAGCCTCGTCTGAATCATCCAGGTGCTTATTGGCAAACTTCAGACAGGCCTAGACTTGTGCATTCTTTTTGATTTTTTTTAATCCCCTTTTTTCCCACTCGAATTCCCTGAGTTGCCCATGGCTGGATCTGTCGCTTTGATATCCCTCTAGAGCATCGACAAGAAGGAGGAAGCAGTAGCATGTGTCTCTTCTGAATCACATGACAACTAACCTTTGCTATTCCGCACATCACAGTCTCATAGGGAAACCACAGTGCTGTTAAGATGAACCTACAATGAAAAGTATAGACTGTTTATTTATTTGTAAGGGGGCAAAGTCACAAAATCAGCAGGGGGTGAAATACTTATTTTCCCCACTGTACTGACAAGTTCACTTTGTGAACAAGGGATGGCAAATCAACTCAACCATAATAGTTAATCCTTAGCTGCTAGTAACAAACAGTCAGGGTGCTTACACATTCATCATTAGAATGGAGTTGAAATTTTAATGTGTGTGTTAGTCTGCATTTTCAGTTTTATAATTTGATTGGAAAGCCAAAGATATCCTGACACTTGTAGATGATGGATAGGCTGTGAATGAGTTGTACGGACAGAGAGAGGACAGGAGAGGGGAGGGCAAAGAGTGAAAAGGCTTTTGCTCTGGAGATAACTACCCAGTGAATATTACATGTGACTCATGAACCCTCCACACCAACAAAATTAAAGAAATGTACATGCATACAAATCTCTCTCGCTCTCTCCCCCCCCCCCTCTCTCCACCCCTCTCTCTCTCTCACACACACACACATACACACACACACACACTGTGATTACAGTATAAGTCATGGCTGTCAATGATGTACAGCAGTTATATTGGAGAGATTCCTCTTTCTCTCATTCTCTTGCGCGCGCTCTCTCTCTCTCACACATACAGAGCAATCTGAGGGAATAGATCAATGGAGTTTCAGTAAAGGATGGTCAATAAGTCAACTGATAGTCGCAGATTTTGCCATTATGTATAGGTACATGTGTGTGTGCAAGGTGAGTTGAGGTTGAAGTGATTTGGTCTATGGATGATTACATCTTGGGTAGAAGATTAGGTTTTCTAAATGACATGTTCCGTGTGTGTGTTTCTGTTTGTGAGTGCATACTGCTCACTTTACGTGTTTTTCTGTTTAGACCTTTATTTTTCTTTGTGTATATGAGCAAAAGAGAGTGAGAGAACGAGAGTATCTACCCTTAATTCCTTCAGCTGCATAGGGTAAAGAGAAGAGGCTGATAGAATAGAGCTGAGTTGAGTGGTAGTTGGTGTAAAAAAATGGAAAACCTATTTCTCTCCACTCTTCTTCTCTTCTTCTCACCTTCTCATTGCCTCCATTCCCATGTTTGTTACAGGACTCTAACCTCAAGACTTTGAATTATATGTTTTGTTGTAAGTGGGACCAGGGTAGCTCACTGGTAGAGCGTATGCTTCAGGAACTGACGAGTTGGAGGCTGTGGTTCGAACCCACCACGGGGCATCAGGAAGGGTATCTGGCCTTAATCATCCCCCAAGCTCCATCTAAGTCTGTGTCCACTGCCTTAACAAAGGTACTAATCCTGACAGGCCCCTCTGTTGTAACTGTAAAAGTTTCAACAGATATTCTCAGGGGATACTTAATGAATATTTGCATCCCTGACTCTATGTGCGGAATATCTTTAAATTAAGATAAGATATTAAAAATGGTTAGCCCTGAGATTAAATGGCAACCTGTCCAGGCTGTTTGGATCGATAAAACATGGTTTGGTAACTATTCTAACCGCAAAATGCATGTTTTGTTCAACTAGTATCTTTTCATGACAGGGTTGTGTTATCTCATCTCCGTAACATATCAAACTGAGTGCAGCAAGAATGTCTTTATAGTTCTCCAATCCTGTTGAAATCAACAAAAGCCCTGTGGTTCTCTGTGTATGTGCCAGGGTGTGTGGCTTCACATTTTTATCATCCTTGGTCTTTACAGTATATTCATGAGTGATTCCGTCTGTGCTTGCTGTATGTGTGCATCTTTTTTGTTTACTATTTTTGCTTTCCCTGTTGTTTTGGTACTTTTTTGTGTGTCTTCTGCATTGGTGGGTGTTTGTGTGTTTGGTTTGTGTTGAATAATAACTTTTCTTATTACCCTGGATACGGCATGGTGATTCTAAGCTAGGCTCAGCGGCGTTCAATTACCGTGTTCCCTCTGGCTTGCCTTTTATCAGTGAATAAAGTAGCACTCCGATAGAGTGATGTGTGTTTGCTTGGGCGTGTGTTCAGAGTCGAAGAGAAACATGTAAGAAGGTGTACCTTTAAGTTAACTCAGTGCACTGAACAACCTTGGATGCTCAGGCACGCACTCACACATACACACGTATTCAACCAAACTAGACACTTCCTTTTAGGCCACCAAATAACAAATATCCATCATCAACCGCTTATGTCATGGTCATCTCCAAACCTGTGAACCTTGAAGTATACAGCAGTAACTAAAGTCTGAATTACGTATCCCCCTGTTGTAAATATTACACTATATTTCTTGTTTTATTTTTACCTTATTTAATGTTTTATAGTATCAAGTACGGCTTTACTTGCACACTTAAAATAAAGCTATACTTTGGTTCGTTTTTATATCTCATGATCAGTCCCCATATTGTGGGCGGAACAGACCTAGATCTGTTCGACTCATGTGCTGTACTACTATTAGATTAGAGATGGTTAAGCTTAGGCATACATGTTCGAAATGGTGGGAGAGGCATAGCTCAGAACGTTGTTAGTTAAAGAGCATCTTTCATTTTCTTAGAATAAAATAATATGACTCTTTGGGGCCTTGGCTGCAGCTATACTTTATTTTTCCAAAATGAAATACCAATTATTGCCTCTCTACTTGTGTTCTTTTGGTTAAAACCCTGGTACATTTTGTGAAACAGAACAAAAACCCAGGCCAGTGTTGATGTAGTCCATTTATTTCAATTTCTAAACAATTTTCATTATTTGCCACTGACTTATTAACAATGGTCTTGTTAGCAGAAGATGTTGCTCTTTGAAACTCAAATGTCCATATTCAACAGACCAGCTGCTGCTTAATAGGCTTTCTGAATATTGAACTCAATCAGAAAGCCACTTGAAAAACAGTCTGTCAAGAATATGCATTGGATAGGTTGGAACTTTGGTTTTCTTCTTCTTGTAACAATATTTGGGATAATCTACTCATTTCTGTCTGTTCCAACTATTCCCATCTATTCTACATGCAGACAAAAACCAAGCTTGGAAAAATTACTATAATGTCCTAAATAACTCCATCTTACTCTGGATAAAGGATGTGGTGTGGTAGTCTGGGAGTTTGAGGGTAACAGATGCTCTACAGGCAGTTTTTCAGTTTATTAAAAGCTTTGGAATACTTGACGTTTGATTATTTTTCTGAAAAGTAAGCATTTTAGTTGATATCGATTGTAGAGATACTGCCAAAAAAGTCCGTCTTCATAGAGGCAATATAGGGATCAGATAATATATGACTTGAAGGCAGATATTTATCAAAATGATCCAGAAATTAAATTAGAGTACGATGTATGTAACTGATACAACCACTATCCCAGTGTATTATTCTTAGCCCAAACTGCATTTACCAGTTGCAGAAAAAATTCCTTTTGGCTGGGCCTGGCCTTTAAGGATTTTTGATCAGTATCTGTTGTTTTCGCTCTGCTGTTTCAAGAGACAATTTGCGGGACCACAGTAGGTAGAATCCCCATCTGTGTGCAGTGTCTCAAATAATGAGGAAACAGGGCTCCGTTTAAAAAGTTATTGTTAAATGATTCCAGTTCCTAACCCTAATAAACCTCCATACGGTCTATTGGATAGAGTAGATGATACTTATTCTCCATCTGAAAGCCTCTTTTCTTCAACCTCTTCTGTGCTTGCTTTTGTAAATGCTGCCTTGTTGTCTCAAAAATAAAGTTCCACAATTATAAGCACATATGAGCATGCATCCATGTAACCAGATGCATATACATGTGACTTGATTTTCCGTAGATGAACACTGCCACAAAAGTCAGATACAGAGACACACAGATGGGCCCGTATAGTGCTGGCCTACACATGGATACATGTGAGCACACACATGCACACACTCACACACACGTATAGACAATGTGATGCTGACTCATGCAGATCAGAGGAAATTAATAATCCCATTATCTTGTTGTCTTTCCCTCATGACTTTCATTACACCAGGCCATGTGTGTCCACGTAGGTAGGTGCTTCTGTGAACGTCGTTTGGTGACTGTGCACAGAGAGCAATTTGCTTTCCTGCTTATTAGCCGCAGTAGCTCAGTTTGTAGAGCGAATGTTTTCGGCACTGACAAGCCAGAGGCCGTGGGTTCAGACCCACCATGGGCCATCAGGAAGGGCATCCGGCCTTAATCTCCTAAAGTTTATTTTAGTCCGTGTCCATCCCCACTATGTGAGGACAAATTGTAAAATGAACCTCTCTTATCAGTCCAACCTCTATGCTTGGTGTGTGTGTGTGTGTCTGTGCTGATATGGTATATTCCAAATTGTGTGTTAATATGTTAGTGTGCCAATGTTAGCATGTCTGAGTCCTTCTTTGCTACACGTGTGTGTATGTGTGGTTTAGACGGTGGGTAGAACCACACAAATACCCAAAAGTCTAATGGGTTAGAAGAATCTATGGGGTCCATCTAATAATGTCCATTAGAGTCACTGTAAAATCAATATGTGTCATATGATGTGGTAACGGGGTCTTTGTTCACTGTGAGCTCTGAAGGCCCCTGAATGGTACCTCTATCAATGAGTCTATTTTCAATGCATTCCCACTCCCCATCCTCCATCTATCCCTGCCCCACATCTGTCTGCAATCCTGTAAGGTCTTTTTGTAGATCAGCAAAGGTTTCTCATCTCTCTCTCCCTCCTTCAGTCTCTCTTTTCTACCTCCTACCTTTTCCAAAATAGTTATTTCCATTCGTATCATCCTGCTTATTTATCACCTCGTAATAGCGGAATTTAAAGAACGGAGAACACTTTTTGTACCAAGTGTAAGATCTCAACTTTGTGCTGCATGTTTAAGTCTTCTTTCAAATACCCCTCAAACTGTGGCCGCTCTTCTTTTACTATGGCTGTCTGACTTTTAGATGTCACCTAACTACAGGCAATGGCACAGTTGCTTTGCAGACTGTGCCATGGCCTGTAGTGAGAGATAGGACTGGAGCAGTAACATATTCACATGGTTTCTGTTGATATGTAATATTCCTCTATGTGTCCCTGACCAAACCAATTGGAAAAAGAACTGGAGTTGGTCCACAGATGCTGCGGCTACTCACTGCTCGTATACAACAGGATAGGTTGAATGCAGAGAACACATTTGGTTGTATCTATGTACAAAGACAAATGAATAAAGCTTTTTCTTCTTCTTCTAAATGAAGTAATTTCAATGAATAAGAACAGGGCAGTATAATTAGATGACACTGGAGAATTATGCAGACAATGGCAAACGACACTGCCGTTCAAACTTTTTGTCATCCTCCACAGCGGAATTTACAATTAGATGTTGCTTCACAAAACTAGAGATGGCGGATTGATTTTTATAGATGATATGAATTGATAGAATTGGCCTGTATAATTTAATAAAAGAAGCACAAAACCTATGTACATTTGTTTTATTAGTCCCATACCTATGTACGGGACTGATCAGCTGTTTCTGCCGTCAGTGTTGTTGCATGGTCCTTGCTGCATGCATTAGTCATTGCATTTTTTTGTCTGCATCTCTGGGTTGAACACAACATAGCTAATACTAGCTGACATGAAGGAACAATTACAACCTTCCAAATCGAAACAGATTCCTGCACCTGAGCCTTCCCCAAACTGTTGCCTCTGAGCTGGAAACACACAATAATCTAGAAAGTCATTGTGTGCTGTAGGATTTAGACTTCCCTTCACTGGATGGAACTAAGGGGCCTAATCCAAACCATGAAAACCAGCCTCAGACCACGATTCCTCCTCCACTAAGCTTTACAGTTGGTACTATGCATTCAGAAAGGTAGCGTTCTCCTGGTATCTGCCAAACCCAGATCAGTCTGTCAGACTGACAGATAGTGAACGTGATTGTTCACTCCAGATTATGCATTTCCACTACAGCCAGTGCTTGGCATTGTGCATTGGGATCTTAGGCTTGTGTGTGTCTGCACAGCCCTGGAAGCCCATTTCATGAAGCTTCCAACAAACAGTTTTGGTCCTGATGTTGCTTCCAGAGGCAGCTTAGAACTCGGTAGTGAGTGTGGAATTCAGGACAGATTATTTTTATGGGTTATTCTGCACCACTCGGTCCCTTTCTGTAGTCTTGTGTGTCCTACTGCTTCATGGCAGAGCTGTTGTTACTCCAAGACATTTCCTCTTTGCCATAACAGACTGAAAGTTGACCGGCAGATCTAAGAGGGTAGGAATTTCTGTCCTGTGACGGTGCCATGTTGAAAGTCACTGAGCTCTTAGGTACAACCCATTCTCTGACGATGCTTGGTTATAGAGACTGTATCGCTGTGTGTTTGATTTTATGTGGTGTGGTAGCCAAATCCACTCAATCACTTGTTAGAAGGAAAGTTACAGAAAGGCGTTTTCACTTGGCTTTTGTATCCTTACAAGGAAACTTGTTGTCTGAATTTAACCCATCCTATTGTACAAGAGAAGTGGGGAGCTCAAGGGCCCGGGGAGCAGTTAGGGGTTCAGTGTCATGCTCAAGAATACTTCAACACTCCTTTTGAAGGAGCCATTGATCAAATCTCCAATCTACTGACAAACCAGAGGCCGTGTTAGGAAGGGAACCTAGCCTCAATCCTCCTAACTCTAAGTCCACGTCTACCCCGACAACAAGGGGATTCATTGTGACGTGTAAAACAGAGCTCCCCCACTATACCTCCTAAGCTGTGCCACCCCTAAACAAGGAAAGGGTGTTGACACTCCCTTGGCCATATAATGTGTTTGTTTAGTGAGACTCAGACTTCTTGGGTAGACACGGTTGTTTTCAATGCAAATATATTGGATTCTCAAACTACATGTAACTACATTAGTGTGGTGAGACTTTCAAACCCAAACTGGTCCCGTGGAGCGGCTCACCAGACAAATGTTGAGGACTGCAGCGCCAAAATTTATCTGTACACTAATCTGTATGTTGTGAATAAGTCAGAGCAGTGTGTACACATATATGAGAGAGAGAGAGAGAGAGAGAGAGAAAGTGTGTCAAAAAAAGACAAGATGCAATAAAATGAGACGGGAATCATTTTCATCTTTTCCATCCAGTTTTGAATAAAGGATTACCCCCTCGTGATGATCTTGGGCACACTGACATCAAGACCACTTGATGTGACATGCACGTCTCACCGGGATTTATATTCCATCTACTTTAGTTAGTGACTCTGTTATGAGTTGTTCTGCATAAAACCATCTGCTAAATGAATAAAGGTAAATGATAATGTAGGGGGATAAGGTTGGTAGCTATTTGGCCATCACAATACTGATAATACATTAGAATGCATTCTCTCTCTCTCACTCTTTTGTGTGTTATGATTCCTTGCCAAGTGCCTTATCTGTCACTCAGTGTCTTGTTCACCTCCCTCATCAATGTGCCCACCCACACCCAGTGAGTACATAACGACTAGAAATATGAACACGGGGAAGGGAAAATAAGAAAGTATCTGAAAGAGAACAAAAGGGAGGAAAAATGGAGAGACAAATATAACAGTTGTGAAGGTTGGAAACTAATTATACTGACAGGACTTTTTGTAGGGACAAGGACAGCCATGAAAGTTTTGTGTGTGTGTGTGCGTGTGCGTGTGTGTGTGTGTGCGCGCGCGTGTGTGTGTGTGTGTGTGTGTGTTGACAAGGCAGATGAGACAATTCTAACCAACAACTTTCTATTCACTGTTCTTTTGGCCCTGTTCTCTTTATGGGGTGGTATAGCTCAGGAGCTAGAGCTGGTCATTTAGTAATTGGAAGATTGGTGGTTTGAGCCATGGCTCCTTCAGGAAGTGTGTTGAAGTGTCCTTGAGCAAGACACTGTTCCTCCAACTGCTCTCCCCTTAGATGGACTTTAGACCTGACCAGGTTTTTTTCCTGCCTTTCATCCAATTAGTGCTGATAGGCTCCAGTTCCCTGCGGCCTGACTTTGAATAAGCAGTTGACTGGATGGATGGACAGAAAAACAAAGTCTGCAATGGGAAAAGACCAACATTCAAAAAAAAACATCCGACAGTCTTCAACCAGCAAACACTGAGTGTTATTGTTGCACTCAAACAAATATAATTTCTTACAGTATTGCTCAGCTACAATAATGTCTGTGCATTTAACAAATAAGCAATTGCTTACAATTAATGTCATGTGACTAATAGTTCTCCCCATCAGTAATAATTTCACTGCAAGGAACTTCTCTCATTTCTGATGGTAATACTTATATGGACTTGGCAGTTTTACTGGTTACGAGATGACGGAGCTTACAGAAGTTTTACTGCTTTATTGACAGTCAGTGGTAGTGTACCAGACATAGTCATCCATATTGACTATATAAAAGCTCTTTATTAGGGTGGTAAACTCAATGGGACATGGTAATGGAGGACAACACGGGTGGTGTTTCCACTGGCACGTGTATGGTGTCTGTGTGTGTGAGCGTTTGTGTTTATGTGTACGTGATCATGAATAATAATGCTACTGTGCCACATGTCTTTAAGGGCCGCATTGCTCAGTAGGTGGTAGACCAGTGATCAGAAGATTGGTGGTTTGGTCCCCAGCCCTTGGAGAAAGCATGTCGAGGTGTCCTTGAGCACAACTGCTGCATGGCACTCAGGTAGCAGTTAGGCGTTCAGTGTCTTGATCAAGGACACCTCAACATACTCTCTGTAGGGGCTGAGAATCAAAGTCACAATCTCCAATTACTAGACACCCCCCCTCTCTCTTTTAGGTGTCGCAATTATTCTCCAAGTGAAAAATGTAAATGGGCACTTGCAGACAAGCACACAGCCCACCTAGCCATGCACTTACATTCAGAAACCCACATAAACCAGGATTAGCATAAACTTGTTAGAATTGTAACAGCCAAGTCATTTCCCCATTAATACAAATCTAAATTATAATGGTTTGTTTTGTATTAGTGCATGTCCATCACACTTGTGGCTGTGTGGAAGCGTGTGTGTGGTATGCCTCATTCTACAGGTTTTTCTTGCACGTGTATTCAGTGTGTGCCTGAGGTATAGATAAGACAGACAGCATATGTATTTTCTTGTTTTAAAGTCTGTCACAAGTGCCTTTATCTGCATGTGTGTCAGTGTCTCATGTTTGCTTAAAGGAGGTGTGTTGATCACTCTATCCATATGCATGAGAGTTTGAGGACGCTCCTGTGAATGTTGCAGAGGTGTTAGCACAGCACTGTGGAGGAGGGTTTCTAAGCATTAACTCTCATGGCTGCGCTAATGTTTACAGAAACACAGACAGAGTGGAGGGTGCACGTGTGTGTGTGTGTGTGTGTGTATGTGTGGGAGGGTTGCATTGCCTATTTCGTGGAATTCCATGTATTTATTTTTTAATGGGTAAAACCAGGTAGATGAGAGAGGAAGTTTGATGAGGAGAGACCATACATACATTTTTAGATACTATGCCTCAAATTAATCTAATTATAATTAAACGTTTAACGTAAATATAAAACCACTCACTCTTGGCCACAGCCAAAGAAAACGGGCAGTCACTGCAGTAAAGATCTCTCCCTTTGTCTCTTATCCTGTGTTTGTCTTGGAGACTTCATAGAAAAGAAATAACAAAAAGAAAAAGTCCCAATTTGTTCATTTTTGGTGTCTGTATTTACATTTACTGTGTGCATCAACAGCTCTTTATCTTTTTTTTTGCCTTTGCTTCAACTGACAACACTGTCACCGCTCAAACGACGAAGCAATTTATCGGCCTTTTCTCACCAGGCAGGACATCATTTATGTTTGAAAGGGACCTAGATGTGTCTTATCTGGTCTATTCTAGGGCGCTTCTTGTTTCTGTCTTTTTAAAGTAGACTTTCAACTACCAAGAAGTTGGGCAAAAGTTGACAGACAGAAGTAGACGGTCATGAACACTATTGCTTGGCTACTAAAATATCTTAAGTTGCCATTGGTGACTAGAAGTCTGTCTCACAATTGTGATGAACTATACAAATACAATTGACTTGACTTTATGCATTATTCATGCTTGTTGAAATTGGTTTGAGCGATGGCCTATAATGGGAAGAGATGAAAGAGACCTACTAACTTGTGGTCACAGACGTACTGTTAAAAACAGCAAAACAAACCAATACTTTTGAATCAATATTAGACTCCTGGTTCAAATCTGGTTTATGGATTAAGATACTACTTGATACATTCCGTCTTCTGCAAGGAAGTAAATCATCCAAGGATTTGAAATTCAGTGTTGTTTTAGAGATGCAATTTTAATGTCAGCCAGACCGTCTCGGACCAAAGGTCAGGCACCTGACCTTTAAGCTTGGGTGCTGCTATTTCTGGGATCAATAAATAAAGATACCTTGGTTAACTCCTTAATTGCTTTCTTTATTAACTTGGTCAATTAATAATACCTTTTAGGATTTTTTATTTTGGTATTTTCCTCTTTATTCAGTATGATAGTGAAGAGAGAGAAAGAGGGGATGACATGCAGCAAAGAGCCCATGTTGGATTGGAACCTGGGCCACTGCAGTAAGGACTTTAGTTGGCCTTATGTGGTAGGCGCTCTACTGGGTGAGGCAATTGAGCACCCTGATAATGCCTTTTTAAAATGTTTTTATTTTAGTCGCCCACTGAGTACAAATCTTCATCCGTGCTTCCAAGTGAATATCATTAGTGAATTGATCTTGAGCGCTGAATCCACAGCACTTGTAATCAATAGCTAATAAAGGCAGATCCATGGCGTTTAAACAGAGCAATTTAGTGCTGTTATACAGCCCGGGCTGTGTTGCTGTTATGTGAAAATGGAGATATCCATTATTTAAGCCATGGTGGCGTCTTTTCATGTCAGAGAGGGAATGTTGTGACCAGACGGACACACCTTTGAATCAAGCATTTCAAATTACAGGCAGTGAAGTAGCCAAATTAACCAAACATTTTGTATGAAATATAACATTGATTCAGGATAATTGATTCGTGAAGTATTGCAATTGACCCAATATGAAAGTAAATTAGCAGGTTTTCCTGATTATAGGTTACGGGTTTTGTTCGTGTTTGCTTGGCCCTGAGACTTATATTCTAAAGTGATCTTGACAACATTATCTTTTCAGATGAATACACTGCATTTCAACCAAGGCTACTTGATACAACTGGTTAATCTTGTGACTATTGAAAAAAGTTTACCACCATGTAAAAGCGATTTATCTTTTTTTCTTTTCTTTGTAACAACACATTTTTCTCTGAGTTAGATTTGGGTTTGGAGGGGTTCAGGTCAAGGTGAGGATCCAGAGAGGCTGGTTTGTAAATGCTGTAATGGGTGTTGAGGGGTACAGCAAGGTCAAAAGTGTATCTAAATAGATGTCCTCATTTAGGTCATCATTCAACGATTCGTCGATACCGTTATATAATTTTGTCGCCTGCAGGTATGTTGTATAAGAATATGTCTGTGAGAATGGGCTTTGTAAGCTGTGGACCAGTAGTAGAGTAAGAGGGGGATTCAGTTGGGATTTAGTATGGTTTGATTTGAAACCTGGCTGGGTCAAATAGAAAACAGAAACAAAGCATTAACTTATGAATGTTGATCACCAATAGCTGAGTGCCGTTAAATGTGTCTGTATGACAGTGATTTTCCAGCCATGATTTGAAAGCCGCAGTGTGGCTCTCTGATGTCTTTGTTATGACTCCGTAAGCCCTTAGTTTTTCATTCTCTCAGAAACATTTTTATCAAGTATTTCAACTGCCTCCCACTGACACGTTTTCAGTACTAATAATCCATCAAAAGATTTTCTCATTAGTGATGCCAGTAGTGATGGCACTCTTCCCCATCTCCCTTCCGAATCAACCCTCTGTTTGGACTTGCCCATTGTTAAGAAGAGCAAACACAAAGGAGGAGCACATTCAAATGTGCCAATGCCTTAAAGTTTAGCACACGTTTTGAATCTTTGAGAGCTCGCTCGCTCTCTCTCTCTTTCTCTCTCTCTCTCTCTCTCTCTCTCTCTGTCTCTGTCTCTCTCTCTCTGTCTCTGTCTCTCTCTCTCTGTCTCTGTCTGTCTCTCTATATCTCTCTGTCTCTCTCTGTCTCTCTCTGTCTCTCTCTCTCTCTCTCTCTCTCTCTCTCTCTCTCTCTCTCCTCTCTCTCTCTCTCTCTCTCTCTCTCTCTCTCTCTCTCTCTCTCTCTCTCTCTCTCTCTCTCTCTCTCTCTCTCTCTCTCTCTCTGTCTCTGTCTGTCTCTCTCTCTCTATATATAGTCTCTGTCTGTTCTATATATATATATATATATATATATATATATACATACATACATATATGTACGTATGTATGTGATTCAAAAAATACCTGGAACAAATATAAGGTGTTGATGCCGTAGTGAAAGTCTCTTTTTTCACATGACAAATCCCAGCTTTCAGCAATTTTGTGTCTTCTGGGCACTGAAAGGATGACAAGTCTATTTTTTTTTTTT
>OMLC01035249.1:0-13173 GCA_900302585.1 Regalecus glesne
TATACATCAAATTCAAAACCAGCTTTGAAACAATGCTCCCTCCAGTGTTTCAGACCTGACTTTGAGACGAGCTTCAGCTGATGGAGTCTCTTCTTCATTAATTCAGACAAAATGATGCATCGTGTGCGATAACATCTGAATTTCCTCTTGATCCAGTACCGCTGTATTAAGATCATCAACACATCATTGTCATCATCACCCAGCCTTATGCACGGGCAGATTGGGGGTCTTGAGCTAGATGCTGCAGGTTCGAACCCACCATGGGGTGTCACGAAGGGCATCCGGCCTTAATCCCCCAAGCTCCGTGTAAATCCATGCCCCCCCCCTCCCAATATGGGGACTAATTGTGACACGTATAAACGGACCTCTTACACAAGGGTGGATGTGAGAGGGGGGGTGTTTAAGAAGAGTGGGCTTAACTAAAGTGAGGGTCGTTTTGTTCCAGTGGGTCCTCTATAGAGACACCATCTGTTATCTCCTCACCCAGATGGAGAAAGCACAGCCACCAGTATGTCACGGCTACACGTGCACAGTGTGTGTGTGTGTGTGTGTGTGTGTGTGTGTGTGTGTGTGTGTGTGTGTGTGTGTGTGTGTGTGTGTGTGTGTGTGTGTGTGTGTGTGTGTGTGTGTGTGTGTGTGTGTGAGAGGAAATGTTAGCTCCAGTGTTAGTGTAGTGATAGATGGCTACTATAGAATTATACTCTTGTTATGAATTCGGGGCATCACCTTCTTTCAAATTACTTGTGGAGTCCCACAGGGGTCAATATTTGGGCCTCAATTGTTTGTTCTTTATATCAATGACACAAGGAAGTGTGAAACGTGGGGGGAAATACACTTATGTTAGTAGTCTCCTGTTTTGATACAAGATTGACATTTAAGGAAGTATCTTTAAGGAACTGTCTTCACATCCAGACAAAGAGTTGCCATGCATTTAGCCATGCTTTGCATCTAAGGGGCCTTTTAAGGGAACCTGCCCGTTAGCTACAAAATGTGTCGCTCTGAGATAAGGGGGGGGCTTCTGGTTCCTGGTTTATGTATTTCCCTCCAAGAAGCATCCCACTACTCATAGAGGCCATCTAAAAGGCCAAGGGGTCCTGCTCTGCAGCCATGAACCCCCATCCCATTCAGAAACGGAGACGGCCGTAGATGAAAATCCCCCCGTTCTCTTTGTTCCTCCTCCTTTACAATTATAAGAATCAGATAGAACAATCTATCTTTGCTCATCCATCCTGAAGAGCCTCAGTCTTCTTCGGTGGTGAGTCCATTTACCAATGTTAGTACTGAAATGTCCTCCATACGAGGCTATTGAGATGGATTTTATTTGCAGATGACAACCTTTTCCGTCAGGGGAACACTTACAGGAACTTTTGAAGTCGGTCACAGTTTAAATGAAAAAGTTAAAATCATGGTTTGACAGAGGCAAATTATCCTCAACTCTCAACAAAAAGTAAGTTTATGTTATTTGGAAATCGTAAAATAGACACACAAGTAGAGGTAATGTTCAACACTATTAGTCCTGAAAGACTCGGTGATAACACATGTCTGGCTGTGATGGGGCCTGGATCTGGTTTATCTTCCAGCATCCACGTGAGAATCAACCCACATGGGGTCGAGGTTGCCATGCAACGACCTGCTGTGGTGCTCAGTCGATGTCCTGCTTCAGGTCATCTGTAGCCGACCCTGGTCATTGTTATTTTGAACGTTATAGCATAATGATATCATAATTATTGTATCTTTGTAATTATGATAATAATTAGAGTCATGCTAAAAAAGACATTCTGCAGGGTTTAGATAATGTGACTGACTGAGTTTGACTGAGTCGTCTGTGCCCAGGAGGATGTTGTCGCTCTTGATGCCTCGATGAATGATGACCTGATTAGAATGAAGGAACTCCAATGGCTGCAGACACCATAGGGAGGGGGGTGTCACCAGAACAACAGACTACATACAGGAAGCTGTCAAGTAATCCACAATGTGGAAATATGTCTCTCGACCTTCTAGAACAGGGGACATCGGCTCGTTCAGTTGGCTGACTCAAGGACGTCTCGTGTCCAACACGAGCATAGCAGGCCTCGTACTGATCCACATGCCTGGTCCTGTACAGGCTGATGGAAGGTAATGCAGGAATAAAAACCATCCCCCGTGTGTCTCAAAATGTTGGTTTTTAATTCTGCATGACTGTTCCCTCTGTGAGGAATGCTGGTTTCTGTTACTGAGCGTCCACCGCTGTCACGCTGTGTGTGTGATGCTGTTTGTGTGAGTAAAAGTCTGTGTGTGATAGAAATCTGCATCAGACTGAAACGGCTTAATAAGATTTATCAGAAGCTCAGGAATGTACAGTGTAAACACTGGAATCCCCCCACCATGAGAGAGAGAGAGAGAGAGAGAGAGAGAGAGAGAGAGAGAGAGAGAGAGAGAGAGAGAGAGAGAGAGAGAGAGAGAGAGAGAGAGAGAGAGAGAGAGAGAGAGAGAGAGAGAGAGAGAGAGAGAGAGAGACAGAGAGAGAGAGAGAGAGAGAGAGAGAGAGAGAGAGAGAGAGAGAGAGATAGAGAGAGAGAGAGAGGGAGAGAAAGCCTGTCTTTCTGCTTTTGCATGGAGGCATTAATGTTTCACTAATCACATTAGGACTCAACGCTCGTGTGATCATGGGGACTGAACAACCCACTTTCTCTCCGAGGCTTAGGAAGCTAGCCACATCTCCTCAGTTACAAACATTAGCATCAGCAGTTGAAAACAAAGATTCCCCGATGGGATCATGGTGGGGTGGTTATTGGGAGGCAGAGTACAGTATGCCGAGAAGATTTGTCATCTGTTTTGTGATGGGGAAATTGGAAGTGAACAGAGACAATGCAGGCAGATAAGTACAAAGGCAACCGAGTTTGTCTTGATACAGGAGACAGCGTTTGCTGACAGTAGTCAAGGCCCGAGTTAAGATACGGTAAGATGCGGCTGATGAATGACGGAGTCGCAGTGAGATGAGAGGAGCTTAGCGGTTGTTGGCTGCTCAGAGCCATGGTCGATACATAGCAAAGAGTGAGAGGAACCGATTGATGCGAGATGAAGGCAAACGTGCAAAGGCTGAGCAGAGAGGAGGAGATAAATTACAGTCCTGATTCATAGTAGCATCCTGATATCCACTCATGCCCCGCAGAAAACCAGAAAAGTCCCATTATAGTCTTGTCCGTTATTGGAGACTGGGTTAAATATCAAGAAGAATCAAAAATATGATCTTGCTTTTCCTAATTTCTCTCTCCATACTGTCCACAACAACGAAAACAGACAGAAAAATAGCCAATATGAAATCGATGAACCTTCAAAATCTCACGCTTGTCAGATTGGTACAATAACCACCTACCCCAACAAGGAGTAAAAGACAGAATCTCAGCCCGCATAGCTGTGAGGACCTTTAACAGGCCACCGTATCACTTCTCCACAATCTCCATCCTTATGTTTAACTGGACCGATAGACACTTTGCCAGCATCAGCATCTATGCCATCTCCCAGGCCGGCCCTGTCTCCTGTCTGCCCACTCCCTAATGTTGTTTGGCAGATGAAAAAGACCCGGGTGCTCATGCCAACATGCCTGCCAATAGAAGTTCTTTAGCGTGTGAGCTGAGCTGTGGCAGAGGTGATATTACTGCTTAAAAACCCCGGGCTGTCAGGCTGTGGGCATGGGGGGGAGGGGGTGTTTGTCATGTTTCTTTTGTTTCCCGAGCATTCTCTTCTCTGTTGCTCGCTCCTGTCTTTTTTGGCCTACCTATCTGGCTCCTTCTACCTTCTTTATTTCACTTTCTCCTGTCTATGCATCTTCAACTCCCCCTCATATTTTTTCCCTATTATTTCTTTGACATTCCTTTTCAAAATATTGCTCTCCCTCTCTCTCTCTCTCTCTCTCTCTCTCTCTCTCCTCCTTTTGCTTTTCTCTCATTCGATGCCCTCATGGTTGGTTGAATGACTGAAGCCATAAGGCTGTTCCACCCACACACATGCACACCGAGGCGAGCTGAGCTGTCCTGCGCTGCACTGTATTCTCCTGCTCAACCCCGTGGAGAGAAGGCAGTGAGTGGGGCACGGAGTGACTCAGATGCCGAGGTGGGTGGTATATGGGCCCAGGTGGGTGGTTAAATAGGCTAACTGTTGCATCTCCGACACATTCACTTTCAAACAGGAGATATTCAGATAAATCACCCAAACATGGCAAATTGGAGATGTGAAGAGCTTTCAAAATGTGATTTACAGTTCAAAGATTGCTGCTGCTGTATCTCAAGGTTGTTTTGGAGACGAACCAAAAGCCCTTGATTTGATTTGCTGGGATGAACGCTGTGATGATAGCTCTCTCAGCTTTAAAGTTAAAATGGCATTAGCAGATCAGCATTATCATAATCATACAAGCCATGTAGCAATCTGGGTTATTTTTAAAATTGCCTCATCACAAGAGAGTATGCTGGAATGCATGTGCATAAATTAGATACTCAATTCTGTTAACTACTTTGAAATATGAAGAAAATTAAAAAGCCTTTTTATTCCTCATGACAGCGAGCAAACCAGAGAAATTTAGCATTAAAAAATTACAACAAAGCATGGCAATAACATTGCTGCGAGTAGTAAAGAAATGACATTCTGATATCAGAAGGAAATGGTTTAGGATCTATATAGGAACATATAGATTCATATGGATTGTGGCATATCCAGGCGCTGGAGATGTGATAACCTATTTGCTGTTAAGTAGGCCCACCAGTCAAACGTCAATAGATGGAAAAACCCTCAAGTTGAAAGGTTTTAACTGTTGCCTTAAGTGATAGATTTAGACCCCCCCCCATCACCATGGGTAATTCCTCCTGATAGGCTGAAGTGACTAAGTAACATCGCATGCACTGAGGCAAAATGCATCTGGCTTATCTTTGAACATGATTAACTTTACATAATTTGGCAGTCTGTAAAGCGGAGGTTGAGTCACCATCCTAGGGCTATGTGATGTCCTTCTAAACCACATGACAAGAGAGCCGTGGCTACACTCTGGCCTTTCTAGTTTCGACACAAAAGCAAGGTTTTGTAGCTTTGACAGTTTTCAGAATATTGTTTACTCCTCACAATTCCTCATTTAAGCCAGCTGCAACAGATTATTATTGCTTAAGCGACATACCACATATACAGACGAGCCGGGCATCGCGGGTTTGATCCCAGTGCGGGGTGTCGGGAGGGGCTTGGAGCCTCGATCCCCAGGCTCCATCTAGGTCCCTTTCAAATGCCACATGATGGGGACTAATCATGACGTGTAAAAACAGACCTTTGAGCAATGTGGCACAAATACTTGCACGGCACATAGCAAACAAATAAAACAGCTGCATGTTGTTTAGTCAGGGTTAGGTTCTTATGCTAACATTTATTAAAACATCTGATATATTCTCTGCACAGTCTACTTTATCAAGTCTTATTTTCAGCTGTATACAGACAGTCCTTGTGCATATATGTATCTGAAGATGGTAGTGTTGCTGTGATTTCATTCATTGTGAAGTAACTGAGAGCATCATGAATCAGGAGTCCAATTCCATCTACGAGAACACCTACATGGCCAATGAACCCATCCTGATTATTTACACATTTTCAAGTAAGGCATCAAGGTGATTTGTGATATGGTGAGAGGTCCGTTTTACATGTCATCATTAGTCCCCATGTTATTGAGGTGGACATGGACTGAGCTAGAGCTTGGCGGACACCCTGCAGTGGGTTCAAACCCACAGCCTCCGGCTCACCAGAGCGCAAACCCCACCACTGAGCTACCATGGCTATAGGATTTATAATGACAGTAATAATAGTAATCTCCTTTTTAATATATGTATATCCATCCATTCATTCATTGTCAACCCCTTCTCTGAAGTTAGGTCGTGGGGGAACTAGAAGCTATCTCAGTGTTCTTTGGGCGAAAAAAAAAAGAAACAACCTGGACAGGTTGCCAGTCCATCACAGGGCCGAGCAGATAAGGGAACAGAGTCCTGCTCAAGGACCCCTCAGCACACTTTTCTGCAGGTGATGGGATCCAACCTGCAACCTTCTAATCGCCAGATAACAGCGCTTTACCCACTGAGCTATGCTACCCCTTACACATACATGTGCACACACACACACACACACACACACTCTCACACACACACACAATACAAATATAATCTTCATATTAATGATCATTTAGAATTTAAATCACTAGATTTAGCCACTAGAATAATTATTATCGGTTATCCAAATTATTATCCAAAGCAATTAGGGTTTCAGCATCTTGCTCAAGTACACTTTGACAAGCCTTCTGGAGGAACCGCAGATCAAACCACTAATCTTTGACAACTAGATGACTGCCCTGCCTCCTGAGCTGTACCGGCCCTCTTTATTTTGCAGAGCTAACAATAGCTTTTATGTATTATGATAATTGTTCAAAATTCAAGTTTAATGTTACGTTAAGGCAACTCTCGCTATGCAATTTGAACAACCATGAAGTGTTGTAACTGTTTGGTCAACCAGTGCATTTTTTTGAAATCTTCTCTCAGGCTTAGAGGTGGCGGTCTGATAGAGCCCTCACTTAAAAACTAGCCGGTGCTTTATATCTGCCCTCTCTGATCAGACATTTTTGAACTTTTGACCATTTGCATGGGAAAATACCATTCCTGTGAGCACATACTGAAATCCCTACCACTAAGAATAACCCACTACTCTCCTCTCCTAGGCACAAAACTGAGTGAGGAAAAAAATGAAAAAGCCTCTCAGAAGTTGCGGGGTGAAGAAAATATTAGCGCGGGGATAATGTGTGTGAAAATAAACAGAGGAATGTATCTGGATGACTGCACTCCTGATGAGTTGATTTGTTCAGACGGGTCATGCACACAAAAGACAGGCGCTCCTCTGGGCAAGTTGCTGATAGCATCAGGGAAGACAGACATCAGACATAAGTTTATCAGTCCTTTCTCATTGATTTGTTTCACCTCGATTGTCACAATTAAAAGAAAGTTTCAATGCGTGCATTGAAATTAGCACTGCTGTGACATTAGATATTCACTACATGATTATCATGACCAGAAGAACTTGCAACAATATTATTGTGACGTCTATGGAAAACTTGTGAAAAATACAATAATGATACAGTCAAAAAACAATTACACTTGATGGATGGGGAAAGGGAAACCAGATGAACTGAACATGCAAGTGAAAGTTTTACTTTTTAAAAGATTTTTCTTTATATTTATTGCTTTATATGTATGTGTATGTATACAGACTTCTTATATACATCTTACTTTACTTTATCTGTATCTCATGTTTTTGTAATGGAGTCCGCCAGCCAAAGAATTTGACACGATTGTAGTTGTACAACTGGAGTGACAATAAACAACTTGAATCTTGAAGTGTGAAAGTGTTTTATTGCCACATGACCCAGGCTGGTGGAATTTGTTCTCTCTCAGGAACAGTGAGGGGGTTCTGTGTTTTGCTCAAGGACACTCTGACATGCTTTTTGCAGGCACGGAGATCGGACCACCAATCTCCGATTACGAGAATGACCACTCCAACTCCTGAGCTATGCCATCTCACACACAATGAACAAAATATGAACCGAAGATCCAGGAGGCCTAACATCTGCCATCAATACAATGCCAATTGGAACAAAATCCCTCGTGGGGAGAAGAGGATGGAGTTTGGAGGCATGGTAGCCCAGCGGTTAGCTGGAGAGATGATCGTAACCACAGTTTCTTCTTGTAAAATGCATTTACCTGTTTAGTGAAAAATCCTTACAACAAGCCTCAAGATCATGAAAAGAGGACATTTCCTTGAAATGCTCCATATTTTCTGCACATTGTGTAAGAACAATTTTCTAAACCGTGATTTGAAATAAGCATTACGAGACCAAAACAAGCTGAAACACCTTTATAAGCTCGCCTTTACTTAGCAGTGTGAACTCATTTGTTGCCAGCATGTTCCTCATTTTGTCCAACGGCACCTTGTGTGAAGAAGACATCCCCAATCCTTTCTATCTGACACCCACAGCCATCTGCTAGGACTCTGCGGTGGAGCCTTGATGGCTGTACATTTAAGTGGTAATTGAGCCTGAAATGTGCTTAATAATGATTGCTCTGGCTAATACGGCGCATCAGGAGCTCCGAGCGCCGTGACAACCCAGAGCAGGGAAGACAGACAGGTAAGGCAGATAGGGGAGATAGGCAGACACAACATTTCTCCTTGTCATTAGCTCCTAATAGGATGGGACGGGTTTACCAAAATGCATCACTGGGAATTGGCTAAAAGATGCTGCTCCAACATGCCTGTGGGAAACCGTGATGTATTGCATCAGTCATGCAACACTGCAGGACTTATGTGATATTTACTAATCAGTCAAAGACAGGTCCTCCTTTGTTTTGGAGACTTTAAGGAATGCATTGCAGACTGTGATTAAAATAAGCTTCTGGAATAAATTCTGAATTTGTCTTGGGGTAGACTTCAATGGACTTTTCCATTAATAAGTGAAATGAAACCACAGGTCTCCTTAAATAGACCCAAATATTTGAATTTTTGGATAACTTAGAGAAAAGAAGAAGTCGTTTTTTTAACGTATCATGATTAGTCCCCACATTCTGGGGCAGGGCAGACTTAGATGAGACAGGAGAGATTAAGACGAGATGCCCTTTCTTACACCCCATGGTGGGTTTGAAACCACAGCATCTGGCTTGTCAGATCCCAGAGCGCGTGCTCCACCACGGTGCTACCATACCCCCCAGATATCATAGAGAGAAGAACCTTTATATACTTGTCATTGTACATACAAAAAAATGTGTTCTCCGCATTCAACCCATCCTATGGTGTGGGGGCAGTTAGCAGCTGCAGTGCCCGTGGGCCAACTACAGTCCTTTTCCCTATTGCCTAACATGCACGTCTTCTGATAGTGGGAGGAAACCAGAGAATCCAGAGGAAACCCACGTAGACATGGGGAGAGCATGCAAACCCACACAGTAAAGACCTGGCATGGCCTGGGATTCAAACCCAGAACCATCTTGCTGTGAGGAAACAGTGCTAACTGCTGGGCCACCGTGCTACCAAAGTCAAGTGAAGTCCGAAGCAAAGGGTTTGAATAAAACCTAGCCAAAACAGGTAAGCCAAGCCTCTCTCTAATTGGCGGCATGATGAACCTTCCTTTGAATTAATTTGTCAGGTTTAAATTGATCTCAGCTGCTATGACTACCCCAACATCCTCCGGGAGCAGGTCCCCTGTGTTATTAATGGGAGAAAAATGAGTTGGAGATATTTATACAGCGTATTCTGTGATCAGGCCTCTGCTCACCATGAAGGTTGTCCCGAGAGACCACATGGCAGTAAGAGGTACTTGTCGACAATGGCTTGGAGACAAAAGGCCGTCATCTCCCAAGTTGGTAGGGGACAGTATGTGGGATCAGAAGGCGTGATGTCCTGTCCAACGTCCCTGTGGCAGACTCCGCCAGGCCCAGCTCCGAGCCCCCGTCAGACAACACGGGGAGCTGGTTGGACAACGTAACCCTCTTAAAGCGAGGGGACGCCCCGCTGCCGGGGTGTGCATGTACGGTAACCGTCATGGCTGCTGTTTGGATCAAGAATCAGTTGTTCAACTTGACGGAAGCACTGTGTTTTTGCCCACTTTCTGCCCTGTGTTGGGAGCTGAAAAGAAAAAGGGCTCGCGGTTTTCTGGAGGGTAATCGGCACACCAAGCGAACTCAGACATGTGGAGGTAAGCATTCTAAGAAAAAAAAGGGGGGAAAAAAAAGGACATTTCTTTCAAAGACAGCCATACACACAACAACCAGAGCCCGGTGGTGAGGCATTATATGTTCCCTCTCGACTTCCTCGGCTATTCATTTCACAGTCTGTTCAACTTTCAGTGTGTGGGTGCTGCTTACCCGCCCAGTCGGGCGCATAACCTGCTCAGCAGCAGCTAAATGTTACTCTGGGGATATAGCCTCATAAGAGTAATACCATGCATCACAGAGACCCTATTTAAATACCAAATATCTCCCATTCGTTTCTCCCTCTCAGCCCGTGGAGGAGCACGGCATTGTGTTTAACACAGGCCAGGGGGATTTGAGCAGGCAAACAGATGGGGCCTAGGAACAGGGATGGATAAGGTGCAAATGCAGGAACAGGGATCCCCCCTGGGAACGCCGTCCTTATCCCGGCGCCCACTTTCACGGCGTGTTTAGTGGCGCAGTCCGTGTGAATCACGAACAGACTCGGAGATTGATCGTGTGAAGCTCTGAATACAAAGCGCGCTGTGTTCGCCGGTGTGATTTTGAAAGTGAGCGGCTCTGCGGCTCTCTGAACCTCAGACACCGTCTGTATATTTTCCCCATCAGATTGGCAAATGACGTGGGCTCCTTTTAATCAAAAAGTTTGTTATAAGACGAACCAAAGTAACGAGTACAGGAACAGAAGTATTGTGGGGTCACTTCTAAATGAAACGAGTCTCAGGTCGCTTTAAAGCTTTCAGCTCTCCAATGTTCCTAATGAAACACACCTCTGACAAACTAAACAATTAAATCAACGCAGCAATAGATTGCTGCATAGGTTCAAAATTACCAGAACTCTGGATGAACACATAAATTGTGTGTGTCTGTGTGTGTGTGTGTGTGTGAGAGAGAGAGAGAGAGAGAGAGAGAGAGAGAGAGAGAGAGAGAGAGAGAGAGAATCTCTTGAGATACTGAGTAGGGTATTAGGTAGCACAGCAATCACGCAAATCTTATTACAGTATTGTCGGATTGTGCAGCACTGACAAAGCACATGTAGGAGCAGCAACAACAAATCTGGATACAAGATGGGCACTCTGACCTTCCCCTGGCACACCGCCCACAGCCAGCAAACCCACTCATCATGACGGGTGTCTGCGCATCGGGGCAGCTGTAAACGTGGCAGGCATAATTGCGCCTCCCATCAAAGTGCGAGGAAGATATTTTTGAGGACCTTTTCCCTCCGCATCTCTGTGAGATGTGACAGAACAAGGGTGCTCATCTACATCTAGTATGCACCAGACCCCAAAGGTCCCACGGTTTAGTCTGTGATGTAATGAGACATTGTTAACTCAATTGTCCTGTTCTCATGGAGAAAGTAAAGAAGACGAGAGCTTCACAGTGGAGATGTAAGGCGATGTCGCCACTTTAGCTCCCTCGTCGAGATCTGTGCAGGGGTGCAGTGATCTTGGAAACATGAGGTTCTCCAACGCATAAAATGCCAACTTTTAAGACAAAACAGTGAAGTGCTGGTAATGAACGAATGATAGCATGGGTAGTTTTAACATATCTGATGTTGTTGTTGTTGTTTTTTTTGGGGGGGGCTCAATATTTTTTGTAGATCCCGCAACCCGACTTTGGATAAGGAGTTGACTTTGGATGGACGGTTGGATTTTTTTTGTAGATTAGCTAATATTTCTGTCAGATTATTAAAGTATATGGTCCAAGGATAGAGGCTCTCTAAGGTCATATACGGTCGTATATTGTACTGATTATAAAGCCCTCCAGGACCACCTTGTGAACTGGGGCAACAGACCTGTTTCCAGTGTTTGCATGTTGGCCAACAGCACCACAACATGAGCACTCACTTGGGCAATAAACTTGTCGTGGTAAATGTTTTCACTGAGATTTTCACTGTGCACTGAGAAAGAAAATGCTACAAAGCTGCTGTGCTGCTGGTTGTACCGACATCAAGATCAGGGATAACCAAAACCTGCCTCTTTATCGTAAACTGAAAGAAAAACGCGGATCAAGAAGCGGAGAAGGGAGGCGTGGGTAAACACAATTTCCCGTGAGGACTGGAAGACTTGGCTAAATGATGCCATTTTGAAAGCAAAAAATTCGCGGTGGGCATTTGTTAAAGGTAAATGTTTTCTTAAAATCATGTCCTTTCAAAAGGAACGTGATATTTTTTTATAAACATTATAAAATCGACCTATCATTATTCGATTAATTCCAAAGATATAAAATGTAAATGGTCATTCCACCGAGCCCAAGGTTCATTCAGGGTTCGTTGCACCAAGCCCACAGGAAGTGTGAGCTTGGTACCCTGCGCCGGGCGTTCTTTGTTGTGTTCTCTATCGCAATCAGCCTGGATCAAATGCAAGTCCTGTCCTGTGTTTTTGACATTCTTGATGCAATGCAGCGGAAAGCTCATAACACAGAAAACTTCCAATTTTCCTATGGAATGATTATGGAAGACATGTAATTCTGAGGGGCATTGGTAAGCACATTCAAATCAGATCTTCATGAATCATGTTGCACTGCATGAATTTCCCATCTTTGGTGCCAGAATACCCCTACCGACTCAATCACTTTATGAATGGCTTTTATATTGTTCATATATTATATGTTTTGTTTATTTTAGGAAAAAGTTCAGACAGGGTTGAAGATGGATATTGGATCTCGACACATTTTCACCACACAACTGCAAAAAAAACTTGACGAAATGAAAAAAAGCAAGTTTAACAGAAGGCTTGATATGAAATGATCCAAAGGAAGGAGGAAAAAGCTCTGGCCAACTGGACTAAATGGACTTGTTCTTATATAGTGCTTTCCTAGTCTAATGACCACTCAAAGCACTTTATAAATGAGGCTGATGATATAACTTGAAGAATAACAGTTTAACAGTCGCAGACTGTCTTGACATCTGAATAAGCTTACCCTGAGAATGAATTCAATGTCTAGTGCCACTTGGGATCCCAGGAAGTAGCCTTCATAAACAGCAAGCTCAGGAAACAATGCTGAAGTACATTGATTAAGGGAGGAGAATGCAAAGCTGAAAGCTGTTTGGTTTAGCTTCAACTCAATCAAGAAGTCTGATGAATGGATTCTTTTTCTTTTGGTGGCGTTACAAGTCTGGACACTTTTATGTGAATAGCTAGTTTAGTCACAGGTAGTCTAAAATGCTGTGGACCAATGTCAACAGGGGATTATATTTTGGTGGTCCTAATGAAACTGAGACTGGGTCTGCTTAATAGGGACATTACATTCAAGTGCAGGCTTCAAGCATCCACCCATCATCAACCGCTTATCCGAAATCAGGTCGCAGGAGACTGGATCCTATCTCACTTCTCTTTGGGTGAAAGGTGGGGTACACCCTGTATAGGTCACCAACCTATCACACACACACACACACACACACACATATATGTATGTGTGTGTGAGC
>OMLC01035323.1:0-64863 GCA_900302585.1 Regalecus glesne
GTCAACCTTCTGCTCTCATGCACTGTATCATTCCTCCATTTCACATATCTCCATTTCCTTCAAAGGGGTTTAAGGTATCTGGATATAAATCCAGTAGTAGTACCTATCCTTACCACCCTTTAAGCACCTTCATTTTCCACATGCTGTTTATCTAGTCTGCATTCTCACACCAAAGTGAGCCACTGCCTTCCAAATACAACCCACTAGTGCTCTTAATTGTCCTTTACCTACACTGTAAATTCAGTGTGATCACAATGCCCAAAATGTGTTAATAAGTTGGTCCCAAATTACACTTGCCCTCCCCATGTTGTTCTGTGTCAATAATACCTGTCTTACTGTATTATAGTTGTAGCAACTTTAATGAGACCATTATGTACATTTCCGTCCTTCATTATATCTTGTTTTGTGGAAAAAATGTTATACATACCAATGTTCAGTGAAAAAAATACAGACCATGGTAATAGAATCCACAGGTGGACAAACACAAAAGAATGTTATGAAAAATGTAGCCTGTATCAAGCAGTCTGTAGTTGACATCAAGCAATTATCATCCAAATCGCAGATTCATTTAGAAAAAACAACAACCCCAAACCCCCCAATAAGGTCAATGTCAATGGACAGTTGCATGTCCTTTTTAATGTCTGTGAGGCTCAGCCTCTAGACTTGGATGTTTTCTTCAGTTTCCGTTTATCTCCATAGCTCCTTTGGGTATGAGCAGGCTCATCCGGCCTGCAGTGCTGGCTGCACTCTTTATCACCTCCATCCATCTGCAAAGAGGGAATGACATGCATTGTAAAGAAAGGCACATTTAAAACACTGCACCATCACTTAATGGCCTCTGGCCTGACAGGTGTGAAAAAAACTCAAAAAACCATTCTGGAAATAAGATTTGTCCATCAATTAGTTTATAATTGTACATACCTTTCAAAGGTGTACTCGCTCTCTGCCCGGAAAAAGTAAACATGGGATTTGAATTGCAGCTTGAAGACATACTCCTTGTGAATACTGTCAGACTCTTCTGGGGTGCTCACTGTGTAGCCCAACAATGGGAGGCTAGCCAGGGGAAAGTCATCCTGAAAGAAGGACAAATAAAATGCTTTAAGAGGTCACTTAGAATTATGCTTCCCTTACTATTGCTAGATATTTTGAAAAGCTATTTCTGGTCTGCATGCACAGTAAATGCATGAGATCATATAGTGAAATCAAAGATCAGACTACCTGATGAGTCTTGTAGAAAAACAAGCAGAAATTGGTGAATACAACCCAAAGCTTCTGCCAGCCATTACTATTCTTGAATTTCCTAAGGAGGTAGCCTGAGAGCTGGTTCTGTGAAAAAGAAATCATAAAAACAAAGAAAAAAGTTAGACCAGTGATGACGGAATATTTTAGATGAATGATAATGGATAAAAGTCATTGATTCACTGGTGTGTTGAAAATGGCTGGTGTTGATATTCTTCTAATGAAGTTTGTTGAGTGTTGATGAACTAACTATTCGGTGCTTGATGTAAACTTAAGTGTTTTCTTTAGATTTTTTACTAGAATGGAGACAGCGTAAATGTGGGGCCTCTCCTTGTAATTTGTCATGGTTCCCTGTCTCTGGTACCTGATTCATGCGCAGATAATCAATGAGAGATAGGTTCTGATTTCGGTACCAGCAAACATGTGTGATGGTATTGGGTCTTTGGCCTTGACCCAGGAGATAGCGAGGGGGCAGCTCTGGTGAAATGGCTAGAGAGCAGAAAACTGAGTCGGAGCGAGGAAACAGAGACAGAAAGGGTGAAGGGATGAAGAGGACAGGAGAATGAGGAGTTAGCATGCTAGCATTCCTTGTCAGGAAGAGAGCAGAAAGTTCAGTTACACAAAGGGCAGAGAGAGAGCAGTCAAAAAGTCCTCCAGATCTGCAAAATAAGAATATTAGTGATTCCCCTGGAATGAAATCTACAGCATGCACATCATTGTTAGGAGAGACAACAGATCAGATGAGAGAAATTAAGAGAAAAAAAATCAAGGATGCAGGGAGTGAGGAAATCGCAAGGGTGTTATGCAATGTTTTTCTCATAATGCAGCAGTGATGAACATCCATCGAAGTCATGGCCACTGGATGTTGAGACATTCAGTGTCTATCTAACTGACAGCTTTCTCATGGTTTTTATGTGCATGTGTCTGTGATATCTTGATGTGTATGTGTGTGCATGTGGGATCTAATGGTGGCAGAGGAGGAGTACCTCCACAGCCAGACTGTGGTCAGACATTGACACACTGGTGTTGCGGTGCCAGCACACATGCATAGTTGTGTTTGCACGGTGATGCGTCTGCTTATCCAGTGAGGTTCGGGAGGAATGCATGTCATCCTCAGACTCCTGCTCCAGAGACACTTCGTCAGACGACCCTGAGGAAGGAACGATGACGTAGGGAGAAGGAGGTAAGTGTGCAGGATAGGTTTTTGTGCCAGAATGGGAGACGAGATGTAGATCCAGTGTGTTGCTTATGTCCTATGGCAACAGCTTTTATTAAGCATTAACTTATAAGATTGAGCAAAGTATAACATGGTTACACAATATTGCAGCACATGCTTTACCTGTTTCAAAAAAATGCAGAATTAATCATGAAGTTAAAATACATCTCTGGACATAGTAGAACATATTAAGTTTGATAAAAGCTCTTACGGTTGGAACGATCCCCAAGGCCAGCATCGAGGAAGATGTCAGATTTCTCCAGCGACTTCTTGGCCATGTCAATAGCCATATTCAAATCTTCAATCCACTTGCTCATCTCCACCTTGGAGCTAACATCACATATTGATCATTTGAACTTCATAAGCAAAGTGAGCACTGAAATAAATGCATAGGTGAGAAGGTGTGTGAGTGTGTTTGTGTCAGTGTAGCTCTCCACTCACCTAGCAGCTACAACAATGGTCTTTTGAGCGGAGTAGATGGTGAAGCAGTGGGGCACGGACCACTCGTTCTCGCTTTCCTCCACCTAAAGACAAAGAGCAGAGTAACTGTTATAGTAAGATAGATGACAGCTTCATAATAATCATCTAAATGTCTTGGGCAAACCCTCTCAACATGCCCAAGCCCTTTAGAATTGCATTAGATTGTGGAGTGGATGAAACATGAAAGGAGAGACATGAGGGAGAACAGCTCACATGGAGACCTGCCAAAGAGCCTCTACACAGACAACTATGGCCAACATATCTGACATACTAAACACACATGGGTTCAATTTTTTCTGCTCACACATCAGCTTGTTAGCTTCCTAACCATAGTCATGTTTTAAAGCAAAACACACCCAACAGACTGAGCAACTTGAAAGGTCAAGGCACAATAGTGGCAAGTAATCAACAGTAAGATGAAGCAGTTTACTCCAGTGTGTTTCCCTTGATGGGCAAAGTGGCCACATCCCTATACAGTCATCAGTGGTCCACAAACTGGGCAGCTAGCCAGGTGCTGGAGAGTTCAGACATTTCTAATAAATGGCCCAGTGAAACCCCAAACCTACACTTACCCCTTGAACTTAATCATTTTAATACAAGCTGGCTTTATCTCTAGGCAGTGCCAGGAGAGTCTGACTTGATTCTTAGTTGATTCTTGATTCTTAAATAATCTGCTAGGTGTGCGTTTTGGCATTTTGTCTAGTCTAGGATGGGAGGGGGTTTGGCTTTCCAAGCTTACAGAGCCTAGCGTACTTACCGGTGCATCCAGCACTATGAGCTGCAGCCAGGGGTAAAGCAGAGACATGCAAGGTTATGAGACTGGAGCCCTCCCCTCTCAATATACTGCCACACTGTTTGGCCACTACAGATTTTACACACGCACACGCACACACACACACACTATGTGTGCACAAATATCCTCCCAGCCCTACCACATTCATGATGGCAGACTCCTTTTTTAAGAGAGCATTTGCTGCTGTTTACATTAATGTCATCATTCAACGCAGTGCACCAGTTTATAGTTTCAAGCCAATTTGCACATGCAGTTCTTGTATGTCTTTTTTATGGTGAGAGGAAATTGAAGCACCTGGAGGGAATCCAAACAGACATATGCAAACGCCACATAGAAAGGACCTGGTATGTGATTTGAACCAGGACTTTCTTGCTCTGAGGCAACAGTGCTAACTGCTGCACCACAGTGCTACACTTTCATTACTTTCTTCTCTCCCTAGCTTTTAAAATGTTAAAATATTTTCTGAGTGTAAGGAAATTAAATAGAAATAGTCATTTGGTACTTCAGGAGCTAAAACAACTTTAGAATATATTTAATTTCCCCCTCCTAATGGTGGGAATGTGGGAGAATTTAAACCCTGTGCATTGGGAGGTTAACTGGGTAGCTCAATAAGCACATTCATCAAATCATATTTTTGGATTGTAAATCAGTTTACATTCAACTATTAACATTCTAAGCCACCTTTGTTGTCATTGCAATTCACATCTCAAAAACCCAGAGTCATTGAGGGAAATTCACAGGACTAAGACAAATTAACTGAACTAAATCATGACAAATGATGGTTTTACTCACAATCATGCCATGAAGGGGAAGCTGGCCATGGACTTTGAACTGATTAGTTGCTGTAACACCTTTACTTGTGTAGAGGAACATGTCTGAAAACTGTAAAAATATGCATGTATATGTAGAACTATTCTCAACAGAACACAATGATTTGCACATAATGAAATTATTCCCGTTTAAACAACAACTTTAAGTAGAATGATTTTTCTACTCACCAGGAAAAACATCCTTTGCTGCAGCCCTTTTTTGGTTAACTTGTACAGGCAGCCTTCTCTAATAAATTCCTAAAAGCAGGAGGCCTGATCAGAAACATTTCATCTTCTACCCTATTTGTCAGTGCCCCCTAGCTTCTGATCAAGGTCATTACACTTACCCTGCCTGGTGTTGTCAAGTTCTCAATGCCTATCAGGTCCCTCTGCAGCTCTGTCAGCTTCTGGAAGTTCTCCAGTCGGATGAGACTGCTCTGAAGCTGAGTGGCTATCTCAGCTACCTCCTTCAGGGCCTCTGCATAGAGACATAATTCTTTAGATCTCTTAAATAGCTATATCAATGTTTTATAAGCCACGGCAGAAATAGGTAATCCAAGAGCTGGGAATACTGGCAGGATAAATATTGGGGGAGAAACAAAAGCATCATAGTAGCATGGGCTGTGTCAATCCCCAGTCAGGACTATAATGACGTCTAACCTTTGCAGTCATCATGATCACGGTGGATAGGAGAATAGTGTTTGCATAGTCTCTCCAAGATGAGCTTATAGTGCATGAGACGTTGGATGGGCTTGAGCAGGAATGTATTAAGAGGCAAATAGCAGACTTTCTGCAGCTCAAACTCTTTGTAGACTGTCTCCAGCTTCTTTAGCCTCTTGGTGGCTTTCTCCAATTCTGTTAGCACTTCATCATGTTTCTTTAAGTAGCTGGTGAATTGCTGTGGATGACAATATACATTTCAGTTAATTCAACTTTTCTGTCTCCCATCCTGGCTGTACAGTAGAATATGCATTGGTGAGGTAATTGAAATCAGTAAGCCATCCAGTGACAACCATCAGTTTCATACCTTCAGGGCACACATGTTCTTCAGCATGACATCACCGATCCTTTGGTAGTCCCCTTTGACATGTGCATTGGAGCGTCCCTCCCTGGGCAAAGAGAGAGACAATTTTGCATGAATACTATTCATTGTCATGTTGTCAGCTGCTCTATAATAGTGTCTCATAAATAAAACAACTACAAACAAAGTGCCTACCAGAGAGCCAGCCTCTGGTCAATCTCTTTGAGGAAGCCACGATGGAACTCATAGATTGGGTCAATGTTGGAGAAGAGTAGAGTCATCAGGCCTTCTGGCATGGCATTCTCCTTGATCACAGCACTACGAAACCACTGCGGCCAGCGTGAGAGGTAAAAATTTAATACACTGTATATTCTACCAGAAAATGGGCTGGAATTAATGTTTGATCAGGGACATGAAGGGGGCTCACCACGGTGATGACCTCGAGGTCTTTCAGGTATGTTCGCTCTGTGGTCAAAATTTCTTTGGCAATAAAGTAGGCTTTGTCTGTGGGATATCTCTGGAGGAGAACAGGGCTATTAGCATTAAAGCCGAAGTGTTTTGAGCCATATAAGTATTATGGAAGTTCTAATCTTTCTACATAAACACTGGCAAGGAGGCGAAACGTAATTTTAGCTCTGATTTAAGATCAGGATATTTTTAGACCCAGTGTAATATCATGAATCATAGTCTTGTTTTGGTCAATGTTTTCATTCATTCCTGACAAAGCGATTATATCATGGGTCTAGTATTCTAAAAATAGTTGTGAGGCACAGAGCGGAAGGGTGCAAATATACCTTCCTCCTGCCCTCCTCTTCCTCCTCTAGCCTGGCATTGCTGCCCACCTCGCTCAGGATGGGGCTTTGCAGAGGTGAGGGGGCTTGGCCCGGGAGGCTTAGGGTAGACATCTGGAAGGAGGATGAGAGGCAGAGTGGGCTCTTGGCGTTGAATGGTGAGAGCTGAGGGCTGTCCATTACTGAACCTGTGGATGAGATTGCAAAATTAGCAAACTTTGCTTTGAGAAAAATAAATAAAATTCAAAGTTTTACTTTTGCAAAAAGTTTTTCAATAATTTAAAAAGAATGTTCCATTCCAACAGCTTAGTGGTACAACAAATTAAACTTGGTCTTTGGATGGAGCATATAGATCATAACAACACCCTCCTCAATAAGAAGTGAAGCATTACTGGTGAAGTGAAGCACGACTTTATGAACCCACTGTGACAAAAAAGAAGCTTCTCATTACAATGCTACAACATAAGGTTGAATAATAATCATATCTAGATAATTGTCTTAGGGATGTCAGTATTCCAGCCTCAATAAAACAGCCTTCAGCTTAGCATATATGTTTCCAAAATGAATATATCCTCTAACAGCAACAACTTATACATACAGTATCAGAGCAAAATGTCAAACTAATCGGTAATAATTAAAAAAAATCTGGTTTTAACTTAACTTGATAATTTATCAAACCAATTTTCATGACTGTGTTAAGACACACACACAAGAGCTCAAGGAAGGGCAAAGAATGTACAAGTTCTCAGAGTGTTAGCCCTCTCCATTGAGGCTGAAGGATTTATTGGCGATACAAACATGAGCCCGATTATATTGCAAAGAACCAACTTTTGCCATAACATATGTCCCTGGCTGTAAGCTCTGCTACCTTTTCGAATAAAACAGGGGGACGCAGAGTGAATGCTATGCTTTACTTTTAACTTAGACATGGGTCACCACAGCTGTTCTTCCACTTCTCTCACCAGAGAAAACAACAGTGGAATAACAATGGAGGTAGAAGATGGAAGAGGGAAAAAAAAAGAAAAAAAAAATCTCTACGACCCGGAAATAATTGCCCAAGCAGAGACTTATCGGGAATGTGGTCCGTTTGGCAGGGAAACAGTCATTTACACTTTATCTGAAATCCCCCACAGGGGAAGACACGAGCAGGGAAGGGTACAGACAGCAGCCTCCACACAGGAGGAACAACGGTTGCTGTGGAATGACTTGGCCCGAAGCCTGTCCAAACAGGGAGCACGCACTCAGCTGGAATTAGGTTGTGGAATCCAGTGTGTGAGGAGCTCAACCCCCAACCCCCAACCCCCTCACAGCCAGGCCTGTTCTCTAAAAACAGAGGAAACAACGGCATCCATTTCCCATCCAATTTCACTACTGCAAAGGAGCACTTCATTGTGATAGTCTGAGTTTAGAAGGATTGTGATCCCCTGGAAAGATGTTTGAAACTGCTCTGTTGAGCAGATAATGTGTTGGTGTTTTTTTTTTGGTCCAAATAAAAGAATTGCAAGCCAGAAGAAAAGCCTAATTTGGCTGTAAATCATGCAGTGCCTTGATGTACTTCAGCCATAAATTACACTGAGATCAACTATACTTCAAAACACTGGTAATTTATGTTGAGGCGTTTTATATCCATACAAGAGATTACAAATCATCTCCAAAAACGAGGTATTAGAAATCCTTGGTAAACACAGCGCACACCGCTACTAGCTATTGGGAAACACGTTTAACACAGAATCTGAAGGAACTTCCTTCACTCTTCACGTGCCTCTTACATATCTGTAGGATTAGGGTAAAGAGAAACTTTAATCATTTGTCATTCCACATACATAGAACAAAGTTCGTTCTCTGCATTTAACCCATCCTATTGTATAGGAGCAGTGAGTAGCCGCAGAACTCAGGGACCAACTCCAGTTCTTTTTCCTATTGCCTTGCTCAGGGGCAAGGGCAGGAGTAGTAACCCAAACATGCATGTGTTTTGATGGTGGGAAGAAACCACCCTGAGGAAAGCCATGCAGACACAAGGAGAACATACTAACTCCACACGGAGATGGGATTTGAACCTGGGACTTTCTTATTGTGAGGTAATAGTGCTAACCACTCCGCCACCATAAAGAAGGCCAAGTAAATCTGATTAAAATGCCTTTCTAGCTCTTTAAAATGCAAACTCCAGCTCTAGCACTACTCTATCTCTTAATAAACTATATGATTAGTCTTATTTATAAGTAGTAATTGGTACCGGGCTTTCTACTGTTGAGATGCTTTGCAAGCCATCGCTTCTTTGATTTCAGGTGATCATCTGAAAAGAATTTTAAGTCTGACATTCAAGGTACCCAAAAGAGATTACTTTATTCTTGAGAGTAAAACATACAAACAGAAGTACAATTTGTGTATCATTAGTAATTATACATGTTCATTAGAGTAAGTGTTGAATTTCTTGATGCCTAAGTGCAGTTATCTTAGCTGGTTATATTCACCATTTAAATGTTTAGTGGAAAGGTGTGAAGTAAACTGCAAAAAATAAAACAAGATTGGACAAAATCAAAGCCAGCAAGTAAAGAAAAAAAACGGAGTCAGATGAGTGAGTTTTACCCTCTTTACTAAATACTGACAGTATTTGACCCGAAAAAAAAGCACCTTCCACGCCTCCCAAGGTGACACAGGGACAGGAAAAAATCAATCTTTCTCACTTGTGACTGTGGAGGGGGTTCAAAAGTGCACTTTGAGAAAGTCATGTTTTGTCTTACTTCTTTGATGCTTTTATCAGGGGGAAGTGGTGATTTGCCGTCCTCCAAAATGACAATGAGAACAGCTGCGAGATAGCTGTTACCGATAAGGAGTAATGCATTATGGCCTGACCGCTGTGTTAATTACTGGACTTCCGACAGCTCTCTCCTCACAAAGGCTTTCAGAAGAGCTATTGAAAAGTGAAGAAGAACACAGGCGACGATAGGCAACAAGACTGACATAACTGAGTGAATGAGTAAAAAAAAGAGTATTTTAAGGCTTTGCAAGTACCAAGTCTCATATCCGTAGACATTTATATAACCTTACACAAATACAAGTGCTGACTCTACCAAATAACAAGGGAATCCATAACATATGCAGGGAAAGACAGAAACACAAGTTTGAATTTGAAGAAAGCCAAGCGAGATCTGCCTTCAGGCAGTTTAAAGTGGGCTCAAATAAGAGGAAATTACAATGGAATTTGGAATTCCAGACTGTGTTAAGGAGGAAATGACATAAGTGCAGTAAAGAAATACCACTGATTGTGCATATTTATACAACTGCATTAAGCCTTCATGAGCATATTGTAAAAGGCCTCCTACATAGACTTAATGCATCAACATCACTGGGGCCCAACTTAAGACATGGTTAAGCATGAGAATGTGCTATTAAATACTCATGTCTATAATTCTAAGCCAATACTATTCATTAAGTCCTTGAGTTGACAATCTTTAAAACTGCAGCCAAGATAAAAAAAAGATAAAATTATGACTATTGTGCAAAACATCCCCCCTACCTGACATTCCTATTCTGATAAAATGAGGTTCAAAGTACCATGTTCCTGGCATCATAATAAAGAATGTACAGACCATGAGCATGTTTATAATTAAGGACCACATGCCACAGGAGACCAAAGAGTATAGATCTAAAAATATGCTACCGCTTACATCCAGGGGAGTCCTTAAAGGTCAAACCTATGTTGAAAACTACACCACATCTAGACACTCTGCATTCCAACTTTTAGTATCTAGGTGGCCAAACAATGTTATACCATTGCTAACATCAGCTAAGAAACTGCACAAGTAGAGAAACGTCCTATGTGTTTTGCATAATACATTCATTTAGTTAGGAGTGGTGTAGTAACAGTATACTTAATGGCTCGGAAGTATACTGCTTACATTCGTAAGGTGAATTCCACAATTGAGCATACATAAACTAATTTCTGTTTTGGACCTGTTTTTCTCTCTTAAAAAAGAGACAAACCAAACTGTACAATGCTTCTGATCCCGTTATGTTCAATGTATTGTGAATTATGTCAAGTTTGAAGTGTCTAACATCGACAAGCACAAGTAACCAGCAGATGTCACTAAGGCACAGAACTCACACTGGCTTCTTTCTCTCATTCATGAATATGATAGATATCAGGTCCCCATGCAACACTAAACAAGGCAAAATATCAATTTAATTTTCACCCTGAGTTCAAAGGGGCGTTAGGAAGATCAGCTGATTCACACGAATCTCAATATCTCACAGATCAGTGACAGCTAGCACTGCATAAGGCATGGTGCTTAGGAAGCATTGCATGAAGAGACACGGTTATTGGGAGTTTTCTAAGTGCTGTATATATGCGGATATCACATTATTGCTTAAGACCTACTTTCCAGCTCAGTTACAAAAAGACAAAAGGGGAGAAACTTGTCCTCAAAACAGAAACAACCCTACATTTATCACAATGAGATCCCTATTTTTTTTCATTCATATTTCCAAGTTTCCTTTCATTAATTCTGAACTCGCTGCCTAGGTAGTCAGAGTGAGAGAGGGACTGCAGAACAGTCCTCTCTCTCCTCCTCCTCCAATGTTGTACTAAGGGGGATTATTCAGGCCTGAATGGGCTGGTTATTAAATCTACAAATCAACCTCCCTAAAATAACATTCTTCAAAATTCAAGCGAAACAACACCGATATTACATCCTTCAGCGAGAGGCGAATATTCTAGATGCAAAGGCACTATTATAAGACAGGGTAGTCTTGAAAGAAATCAAAATGTGTATTAGTGTTTTAGACAATTTTAAGCATTTAAATTTTTTTCAAAAATATTAAAGTAGCTAAAACAAAAAACTTTAAAAAGTGATTTACATTTTCTACAATGTTTGATGGATGAAGAAACCATCTCAAAAAACATTTAAGTTCTGGACTGATGTGCTCTACGCGACTTCTGCAGCTAATACACATAAAATATGAAGAACTAGACTTCATCGTTGAGAAACGTCGCACTAAAAAGCAGACAAAAAGCCAAAGATTCATCAAAAGATGTGAACAATTTAAATAATAATTACACCCTGGCAGGGGTAACAAGACACAAGGTCAGCACCTTAAAATACATTTAGACAAATGTGTAAAGCTGCTATGAAAAAAGCAAAAAACATGTGTTCACAGAAGGCCAACTTATTGATATGGGAAATGAAAGTGTGCAATTATTTTTGCAGGTAGACAAGTGAGAATGCCAGCATTGATGGGATGCAGACTAAAGCAAAAGTATAAAGAAGGTTGGCCTTAACCAAATAACTTTACCAACAAAAACATCTATTTTGTTTTTACTAATCTGGCAAGTTTGTTTAGAATGTTTTAAAATATGTTAAATTACCCCACTGAAGGGTTTTTGAGGGGGTATTGTACTTGTGAGGAGTGCATTTTACTTTTGTCATTGCTACCCTTCATGATCAGCTCATATTGACTGAGATCCTAAAAATATCTGGGCATGGATTTCAGGCATGACATCTTTAATGCCTTTACCTGCTCACACATAGAGGCAAACATCTGATGTGACCTCAAAAATGTGTGAACGAGGCTTTTACATTTTAATATGGGAGGAACTAGAAGGGTCCCCCAGAGCCAAGGCCTGTAAATTATGGCACTGAAGGAGGAAACCCTCTATTCCACTTCCCCCTGCCAATGGATTACTGTAAAAGAGGTTCTGCTCAGGGGGAAGGCCACTGTCGGAGCCCCAGTCAGAGTCAGAGTCTGAGCTGCCGTTGGCAGAGCCCTCAGTAGCAGTAGGTGGGTAACTGAGCTGCTCAAGTTGCTCCACCAAGTCACTGAACTGCACAGCAGAGCTGGTCTCAGAGCGTACGGAGTACGCTGGGAAGTTGACCATGGAGCTGGCCTCCGAGGGATTGTCTGAATCTGGCAGGCGAAGAGAGGAAGAGTCAGGGCCTCCATAACCCACTGACAGGGACTCACCTGCAGAGCTGAGCCCTAAGTTATCTAGTGAGCTACACTCGGAACGGTTATTTACCAATGAGCTAGTCTCTGAGCGCCCAACGTTGCTATCGGAGAAGGGATTATTACCATTTAGGTCCTCCAGGCCTAAGCTATATATTCTGGTTTTGCCGAGGTTGGCATCCAGCTCGTATTCAAAATCCTCTGCTTTGTCATCAAGCCCAAAAGAATAAGCCTCGGCCCCTCCACCGTAAAATGAAATTTCAGTCGGGTCATCATCTATGAACTCCTCAGTAACCTGCAGCTGGGGGCTTGTCATTGAGAACATGGGGTTCCGTTTTGCACGCAAGAGCTCTGCCTCAAAGGCCTCAGGTGTGAAAACCCCCTTTCTCTTACCTCCTGCCCCTCCTGCTGAGCACCCAACTCCCCTTCTTCCACCACACTCACTATCATCATTGCCATTTTGGGAGGGCTGTGATTGGGAAGTGCTACTCTCTACACACACAAACAAGGGGCTGCAGTCTCCTGCTGCCTGATTACTAGGGGCACCTTGAAAAGCGTAGTGAGATGGGGAAGCGGTCTTGAGAGGTTCTTCCTTCGGTGGGCTGGGGGGTCTGGTAGCTTGCGGAGGGGATTGAAGCTGCTGTTGCTGTTGAGGCGCTGGAGATTGGCTTGGTAGGATCAGGGGCAGGGGCTGAGGTTGTACTTCTGTTCGTGGCAGAGAGCTAGAGATGTGCATGGAATGGTAGGACACAGTAGCAGAGGAAGGAGAGCCTGGGGCCCTGAGACTGTCATTGAATGACAAACTCTGAAATAATGCAACAAAGAGATTGGGGGAAAAGACATGGGAATGGAGGGAAGAAGGAAGAGAGACAAGAACAGTAGACAACTTCATCAGTTTTCCATTACATCATTCTGTTTCAACTTCCCCCATTATATTATAAAAGGCAACAACCCAATAAATTAACTGACCTGTTTTGGCACATCTGTGGCTAGGGAGCGAGCAGACATTCGAATTTTACTGTTCCTCCTGAAGGATAAAGAATGCCAGGTCAGGTTTACTAAGATGGGGGACCTATGAAAAATGCTTCTTGGTTGGTGGTCTAAGGAGTTGAACAGCATTCACCTTCTCTCTTCAATGTTAACAGAAATACAGACCTCTGGTAAGGCGTCCTCTTAGCTCCATTGTCCCTGACATAATCCACTAGTTGCCTCTGGGTCCTTCCACTAACAGACAGAGTTTAGAATCAAAACATAAGAACAACAGAAGCCTAGCCCAAAAGAATATTGATATTGGCCAAGTGAGGCATGTTTGGTGCCAAATGAACCTCTGTAAATACATTGATAACATTTGAATACCTGTATCTGAAGGAGGAGCCTCGAGTGAAGAGAATAGATTTGGACTTTGGTTGGGGTTGGTCATACAGTCGGAAGAAAGAGTGATGCTCCACACAGTTTTTCCAGAAGATCTTACACTGGTCTCTACTATCCATCATGAATTCTAGCGTATCTTGATGGGGGCCCTTTAAAGTAAGTCAAATTTGTAAGATCACACATCTGAAAGACTCTCCATGTAAATGTATTTGAAAAAAAAGTACTTACAGAAAAAATAAACTAAAATAAGACTTTATTGTATTGATCCCCAATGCACACAAAACAGCATACTTATAAAAGGAGACCAGTAAAACTTTACTTGGACAAACAGTAACGGGAGGATCAATTTTACTTTGAGGAAGAGGTATTCCTCTCTTCTTATACTCACATGAACCTCAGGGTGGAGCTTGATCAGAAAACGTTTTCTTTTGAAGCTCAGTTTGCGAATCTTGGACCAATTGAAAGTGTTTATTTTTGTGTTGCCCTAAGAAAATAGAAAACACGTATCCAAATACTTAAAAACACTTTACCATTGTTTTGATGCTATTGGATAGAGAGAGAACAGAGAAGCCTTGCAGCTAAAAACAGGGTTGAAGTGAGCAGTCACCTGGAACACCTGTAGGCCCATATGAGCAACAGCCAGGTTGATCTTGGTGCCTTCTCGGTCAGCCGCAGGGTGGAAACGGACACCATACATCTCCAGTTTACGACCAATCTCCAGGACCTGGAAATCAGATTCAGCTGGGGTCTGGCCCCTATGGGTAAAAATGTGCCACACACATGACCAGTTGTTTTTTATCTTTTCAAATGTTCTTTTTAAGGACTCTTCAATAAGTAAATGAAACCAGGGTAGTCTGGGATTTGTTCTCATCCTGGCTAATGTTTAATGAACAGGAACACACTCATAACTGACATGTCCACGTGGTGCCTTTGTTTGCTTGAACATGTGACTCAGATTTACATGTGGCAAATATAGACTTTAAAGAATAACTCCACTATTGCAGTAATATGGATTTTTATTCAACTGAAGAAGTTCAAAAACTGTGAAATATCAACACCAAATATCTATATTGTCTGTAAAGGTGTGTTAAATAAGAGAATATGAATCAATTACCCATGAGTGATCAGGTATTGAAAGTTTAGTTTCGATAAGTGTAAAGAATGACCATATAAGCAATGAAGTAGAATCTTGCAATGAATATTCCTCGAAGTTGAAAATCCTCAAGATTTTGACACAAGATGCCATGATCATTTCATTCCTTCAATCTTTAAGAGTTATGATAATTGTCTAACAACCAAAATATCTAGCAAAATAATAAGAATTATAATTTAAGAAGTTATTCTGCACCTCAAGGCATGATTGTCATCCCAGAAATGCTTGGAAATGAAAGGAAATTAGAGCAGACATTCATATTCATGGCGGAGAGTGACAAGTCAAGAGTACATCAGTCTTTGGACTTTTTGCCAAGGTAAATTCAAAAGAGGTTTAGATAACCACAAGTTTTTTAAATTTAAAATGTAGACTTAAGGCTATTTTTGAGCTTCTCCAGAGTCAATACAAAATACACACACACACACACACATACACAAGCTTAAATAAAAGCTGTACTACAAAGATATCATGAAATGGATTAATTCAGGGCAGATTCGCTCCCCAGACACTAAATTCACATGCCTTCAAACTTCCAGGACTTAACGCACATTATTTCTAAACCATAAGATTACAACCAAACAATATGTTTAGAACAGCATATCCATCCAATCATCATTGCATTCTAATTTTGTTCATCCGTTAAGAAGCGAAATCTCCTTAGAGCCCTCCCCTGCCCTACTACCCTTATGGCTAATAGAGTGTCCAGTACAAGGGATTAGGACTGGGTACTGGTAGCCCTGCACTACCACGCTGACAGCTAGGGAGAGATTAGCAAAGGCTCCAATCTTAGAGCCACCCACTATATTAAGGTTGAGGAAAGTACTATTGGCTATAGGACGGTGTCGTGTGAACATAAATGCTGGCTGCGAGAAAGTGTGGTGAGCGGTTTTGTGAAAGCATCAGATTACTATTAAAAGCAGGACTCTGAAATGGTGCCAACCCCCTTAGCATGGATTGTTAGCAGGAATAGTTATCTCTTAACAATTTAACACCAAACATTTGTGTTGAAACCACATAATTGTTTATAGAGAGGATATGCAACCTGCAACTGCTTGAAACAGTCTGGGTTTTGTTTCATTTTTCAGATTATTTACAATCTTGAAATGTTTTTAAGTGAAGCACAGCGTAGTTTTGAATTCTACTAAACTAAGCAATACCAAACGGATGATTCATCCACGTTTAGTGGAACATTCCAGGAAACAATAACATCGAACCATAGCACAAATACTTAGGAAGGTTACTAAGTGGCACCGTTTGTGTGTTCCTCTTAAAAGAGTCTCAGAGGAGACAAACCGCAATTAAGTCTCCAGAGATAAATGGGGCATGCAAGCTTCTTCAAGACTGGGTGGATGTCTCGCATAAATGTTGATGTGTAAGAAATACCAAGTCTGTGAAAGTGCCATTAATACTGCTTCAACTCTTTTAAACTTCCATATAGACATACATGACAGAAAGCCACTCACACATGGCGACGGTGGAGCTCCATGATCCTCTCTTGAACTCTCTCTTGGTATGGCAACAATTTACTCATCCTCAGAAAGTCCCTGTCAGCCATGTCATCATAGTCACCGATCTCAGCTGTGGTTATGAGGGGGGGGGGTGTTATTCATTTTTCAGCAGGGTAAATACATATTAAAAGGGATTAATTCCTTGACTTCTGTTTGTACACGAACAAAACCATGAGGAGTTATGGCATGGGCAACACAACACTGTGTCATCGCTAGACAAAACCATTAACCACTGTGGTTAAAAATCAAGCCTGAACATACACTGAACAAGATGAGAGGCAAGAAGGGCTCCAGTATTTTCTGTGCAGGTCAACCGGCCCTCTATAAGGTCTCTCTTCATTTGCAGGGAAAACAAATACCTGTGAAAAAGCAGAGGCTTAGTGTCTATTTACTCATATTTATAGGGGATAAAGAAGGGCAAGTCCTGCCTATCAAGAGATTATTTACAGCATGTTGATCAAGGCAATGACATAAGGTCAAAAGCATCATCTATTGTCATAATTAGTAGGCTATATTTACATCAAGTTTCTCTGTGATTGCTAACCTTTCAATTTCCATAGTGAGAGGCCCATTTTTATGTGTCAAGATTAGTCCCCATGTTTTAGGGGCTGACATGGAGCTTCATGGAGCATGGGAGATTAAGACCAAATGCCCATCCTGACACCCCATAGTAGGTTTGAACCCGAAATATCTGGCACATTTCTTGAAGCATGTCTTTCTGGGAAACCACTGTGCTTCAAGCTTCATTCAATTTCTATAGCCCTAACATAATTTGATTTGTTAGATAAATATTGGATTTTGCTAATACATACTAGAGTGAAATGGATATCTGTGCTCACAAAATAAAATTAAATAATTCTGAACACAAATCTAAAAACATTAAAATATATTTTTGAAAAGAGACATCCTGAACATTGTTCTGAAAACTGTGAATGAAGAACTCTTGGGAAATGTGTGTGTTCCTTTCCCTAAGCCCCATTATACAAATAAGGTAAGCATAATATCCCTTAAGCAAACTTTAGTTGCTAACCTTGTATACTCTTCCTGTAGCTGACCGGGGTCTGGAGGAAAGAACTTCACTGACAATCTAAACAAAGCATTTGTAGGTCCTGGAATGCATAAACACAAAAGGAATGAAACCGTTATAAACTGTATCACTTTTATACTTCTACAAGGTGTATTTGATTGGATATCTAACCACACTTACTTCTCACTTGTTTTACAATAGGTTTTGTGGGTTCCAACCAAACCTGCAAATACAGATTCATATCGTCACAATGTCATGGGCAGAAAGTCTGACAGTTCAGTGGTCTACATTTGACTTTGTAATAGGAAAAAAGAAAAAAACACAAAACCTAAACCCTTTCTGCTACAGTTGTGTGTGTGTGTGTGTGTGTGTGTGTGTGTGTGTGTGTGTGTGTGTGTGTGTGTGTGTGTGTGTGTGTGTGTGTGTGTGTGTGTGTGGTGTTTGTATGCATGATAGGAGAGGTGATAAAGAACTTGGAAAACTGTGGCTTCCAAATCTCAATGTGGAAGGTGCACTTCGACCTTTTGATTTTGGACAGGATCACCAGAGAAATGTACTAGGGCTAAGAAGAATATATTGGGACAGTGATATTACTGCCTCATATCTGGTCAAGATCAGCATTGTCTCATATTCAAGAAAGAATATTCCCGAAAGTAATAATAGAACCATGAAAAGTTTAAAACCTTTATGTAACTGGTCTAAAAAGAATCAAGTGAGTTGCTGAGAAGAAAGGGACTGATTGTCCCAATTGATTTCTATACAGTCAATGTAAACTGACTGCAGCTCAAAATATCTTCTGAAGAGCCACTGGGTCTTGTAAATATAGTTGACATCTTAAGACTTTTGGGCTTTAAACAGTCACCATCTCTATCCTCTTTGAAGTAGCCATCATAAATGTTTCACATCTGTCTGCTATTCCTTAACATACACATCTAGGCGGCCCTGTTTCCATTACTCTGCACTTAGTTCAAGGGGATGTCTCAAAAATACCTGACCAAAGATGAGCCCTAACATTCTTGCTTTGGACACTTCTGGAAAAATCTAAAAGAAACTCTACTTGAATAAATACTGCTGAAGTCCTTCTTAATATCACTCATAGCTTGTAAGATCTGCTACGCCACACTGTCTCTAACCATCTGCCAGCTGAAAGTATTGATATTACACAGGTGGAATGCATTTATGTCATTTAAAGAGCCAACTTAGAGGTTGGTTTTAGTGAAACTCGAGCTTTATGAATTTTCAAATAATGCATCTGTGCTTTGTCTCAGAGTGCTTACATCAGCAGATGTTTTCTTTTGTTCACTCTACACCCAAGATGAACGTAAGTGAATCTAAGCATCCTTTGGGAAGGAAAGTAATCTTTTATCCACTGCTTTGTGAGCCAAACACTGCATATTTCTGAGACACTGGTTTTCAATTTGACAGTTTGATTTTCAAATATCTCTGAGTTCAGTTGGAAAAGTCAACCAGATGTCTATATGTGGAATATTTTCTATCCAAAACCAATAATGCATATGATGCAATCTCGACGCAAAGAATCTTTCAATGCTGTGCTTGTTTTTACACAGGTGAACAGCAGATGATAGGTTACAGATTAGCACAAAAGATGTGATTTTTCATGCATTCAAGGCATATGGTGTCGAAGCATATCATGGCTGATATTAGATGCAATGTCTCCTCTGTACTGATTTATATTCTAGAAGTGGCAGTTGTTGGTAATATTTTACTTTTGTTCTAGTTTTTAAGTCTTTAGAGATCACCCAAAAGTTAAAATCTATGTTTGTAACCGTAGAAATTAGAACACACTCATAAACAAGCAGGTGCTTCATTCAACTAACAACAATGCCCAGGTGACAAAGTTCACATGACACGGACCAAATATGCTCAAAAATAAAGGAAATATAAGTTTTGGATCAAAATTCATAAAATAAAGTAATTCTAGACCTATGTCTCATTCTTTTGCAAAAGTATTTCATGTATTTGACTAAACTGTGCCTTTGAAAGCGTAAAGGGATATAATCAAGCAAAAGGCTCATCACAACCTTTGACCTATGAAACAGAAACAGCAGTTACTGCTCTGAGTCTGTAGGGTGTAACAGAATCCTTTGACTGGATTACACCATTGGTATGATTCATGCAGAAAGACACACAACTGTATTGTATTTTTTTTACGTTATATGTCAAAGGCCTTTCTTTTATTTGCGTGTGTATTTCATTTTCTCATTGCAACCCACACATTCCCTTATATTGCATTTACTGTAAACATGTACCATTACTGTTCATAAACCTTGAAACTTACAGTATCCTACTAGTGGAGTCGGACTAGTACTGGGGTGGGGTGGGGAGTATTTGCTATACTTTGAAAACATGTTTGTAATTTTTCCTTTTCTAAAAATGTAAAACTCCAATAAATACAATGTAAATAAAAAGAAAGACACACAACACAGACATATAACTCCAGATAAACTGATTCACCTTTTTATGATACAACATAGGGACAGTTCTGAACGTACTTACCCAGTTCATCTGCATATTCTGGAACTCAAGGCCAAAGTAATCACTCTCTATGAGGTTGTTTCTCAGGAACACATCAGAGAGAAGAGTCTGTCCAAACGCTTTTGACTGAAATAGAGAAGAGAAAGGGAAAGCCATGATAAATATTACTTTAATTCAGGAACTTAATATGTACTTGCCTTTTAAGTATTTTTATTAAATAGGGGACCAAACTTAATATGGATATTTTAATTTGAGACAACCTGTGAAATAAAAAAGCTAATTTTCTTGGAGTGGGATGATGTGGACTTTTCTCATATTCAGGGTGAGCATTGTTCACCTATTGGTAGAGGTGAACTTGTGAATAACCCACTTCGTTGCAGGGGGGATGTTGTCTATGATGGTAATTTATGCCCAAGTAGATCATTTCCTCAATTTGAGCGAGCTAAAAAAAATTCCAAAAATGTGATTAGTGTCCATGCACAAAACACCGTGAAATCACCAGGAGGAAATCTGCTGAAGTTTACCTTCGCAACGCTCTGGGGTTTGTTTTCACTAAATGAAGGACTAATTACAATGTACCAAGAACACACGGCACTTGAGGTTTGGAATCCTAGCCTGTGACTTTTTGAGAAAATTATAGACTGAAACATCTGGTTGTAATGTAAAATTGTATTTTTAAATGCCTTATAAAAAGAACTGGTTTTCATTGGCAAAAGTTGAGCATTACAACTTTGCAAAGACAGCATCAAGAGATGTCCCGTACTTGGACCTTCTCTTTTAGAAGGGGTTAATATCAACAAAGTCCTGGTTTAGGATTATTTAAACTGCAGTTAAACATTTTATATCATCATCTGGCTGAAAAATTGTGAGGTCACTTTTTCCCCCAAATTTGGGTGTTGAATATTTCAATATTACTGTAATTAGATATTACTGAACAGTATTTTATTTCCTCCTACTATTCTATCCCTGTGGTGGTTTGATGCCTGGCCACAGCAGAAAGTGTGTCAAAGTGTTCTTGGGCAAGAGACTGAATCCCTAAGTGCTCAAGCCCTGCTATGGACTGGGTGTCCAGGGTGTTGCCCTACCTCTCACCCAATGAGTGCTGGAATAGGCTTCAGTATGACTCCGCAACCTAAGCAATAAGCGACAATGGATGGATGGACGGAGTATTCTTTATACCTTGACCCTATGGACGTGTATGTCGCTCTGGATAGAGCGTCTGCTAAATGCCTCTAATGTAAATGTAAATATTCTATTTCTTTTCCATGTGAAAAAACATTAAACTATGTGGTTTAAGATTCTGCTCATCTGCTTGGCCATGCCTGATTCGTGTATGTAAAATAGCAAAACAGTTGGTAGAATCCAAAAACTATTCAACTCTATCAATACTGGGTCAAACTGCATTGGTTTAATGGCAGTCAGCAGCAGTTTATATTCCTTCGTGGATTTGTATACGACAGTGTGAATGAACAAATATTAACATCGCCACGTATTTGGGTGAAACAATTCCAGTTTCCCCAATTTCAAAAATTTCCCCAATTTCCTGTTAAATCAATGAAGAAGTCCATTTGTCTATGTGTCAAGATTAGTCCCCATCTTGTGGGGATGGACACGGACTTAGATGGAGCTTGGGGGATTAAGGCTGGATGCCCTTCCTGACACCCCGCAGTGGGTTCAAACTCACTGTCTCTGGGTTTTCCGTTCCTGAAGCAATCTTCCCATTAAATCAACAAAAGTGTTTAGTAAAATTTATGTTTTAATAATTTCCTTCTTTACCAATTCACCTAGGAATTTGCTATTAAATTGTGCTAATGTTCAAAGTCCTCAAATACTTCATAGAGAACATCAACATTTTTGGTGTACTACAATTCAACAGTGGACTGTACTTCTGCATCTTTCAAACACAGATTCAGAATTGCAAGCTGTTAGTTTACACCATGATTCTGATTCTTTTGCTGTCAAAATATTCAAGCAGACCTGGGACAATGGGGTAGATGGTAAAACCAGAGGCCCAAAGGCAGATTTTGAAATAAGTAATGACAAACTTTTTTTTCTTCTCTTCAGTAGTCGTTAACCAACTGCTGGGTCTTGACTGGTGTGTTGTAGTAAGCCCCTCCTTCATGTTACTCATTAACCTTTTCAAGGAATGTAGCTCCATTCAAAGAGCTATAGTGTTGGGCTTGATTCAAATCCCTCTAGCCCTACTCCCTCAGGATATTCTACATTGTCTACCTCAATCTGAGAGGGAGAGATGACATTTTCCAGGTGAGCTGACTACGCTTGAACAGTTGATGGAATGGGAACAAGGTACAACTCTGTTAATGTTCAAATCCACCTCTCACCTGCCACTACGTGAAGACAAAGAAACAGTACGAAGTATAAGGGCTTTAGATGCGGACCCAGTGGGCAATACTGCTACCTCACATCATACAAAGGCTTGTAGTTATGACATGGAACATCAGCAGGATAATGGACTGTGCACAAAATAACTTCCTCTTACTGTGGTAAAGCTGGTTTATCAGTCTGCTCAATCAGTAAATTCAGCCACAGTACATTGGATATTCCTGCAAGAATACCATAGCTTTTGATTTCTGCTGTTATGGGCAACAGCCAACAGTGTTAGTTGAGGACAGAGTTTGGGAAGAACAACTGAAAATAAAGCAAAGATCATAATAGGTACCTACTTAAGTTGGGTGGTGTGCTTTTAGCCATAAAGCTAATAAAATGCAAGTTATAGCAGGTAAATCAAACTAAATTCCTGTCAAAACATTGTGAAGATGTGGGTAAAAATGATGCTTTTGTGAGATAAAGAGTGATGGTTTTTTTCTGGGCAGCACATTTTCAACTCCTGAGCATAATATAGCCATACCCACATGTCTACTACTGTTGTTCAGATGCAATGCAAGATAAAATCATGAGCCTTAAACCAGAGAAACACCATCATTGGTAGCAGCATCAAAGTATAAAAGGTGAACGATCCTGATGCTGGTCAACTCCTGTGAAATAATGTGTTTTAACAACTCACTACACTGTTATGTACAAGATTCTAAATTCATTCACAATTATGATGTGAAAGTGAAATTACATGGCGTGTTCTCATCTAACTTTGATTTGGAACAGGCCAAGAATCTGTCTCATCTCTGAACTCTTCCATTAAGACAGGTCAGTGGGTCACCCAATCAACCTCCGAAAGCAGAGGGGATTATGACAAGCAGATGTTTCTCTGGCAGGCAAAGCTCCCCCAGAGAAGGGGACTTGTCTGCACGGTTTAGAAAGCACCCAGCGATGTGAGAAGACTACCCTTCTCATACTTCAGAGTTAAGGGGGGGGCAGAGGAAACAGGTGTAGTCAAATGTCACATTTAGTTTAAGGTTACGCCATATCTTACACGACAGGCTCAGCACGTTTTATCAAATAGCAGTTTTCATTTGCCAACCATGAGTGAACATCAGTGAACCCAGATAGAGCCTCCCGGTGAAAGAAGGGTTGTGTTGAGGCTTGCATTTGACACAGTGGGACATGCATTGTTTTGCTCCATGAGATTTCCCAGCGACACACATTTTACAACTCTGCAGACCAGTGGGTGCTTTCACAAGTCTGCAAGGAGATACTTCAAAGTTCAAAGGTTTCCCATTAGTCTTAGCTTAACGGAAACTTCCATTCAGTATGGTCTGTGATCTTTGCCCCACGCAGCTTATTTATGAGACAAACAATTGAACAGCTGGCCAGAGACTTTGTTGGTGGAGAACACACTGGCTGGTAGTAATCAGGATCAGGTGTTTAAGGTGTGCCTTCTGCTCCAGTCTGCTGTGTCACCCAGATTTATCCAGCTTCCGGCTCTCTCTCACTCATGAGACCTCTTTTAGTAGCCATCTTAGAGATGGCCTATGGAATTTTTTTTTTGTCATATTGAAATTACTGAGAAGTTGGAGCAAAGAATAAGTACCATAAAAACATTTTCTCAAAATACTCATTAATAGTTAGGGTTTAAAAACTCTTCACAATGCATATCAAGAGGTCTGTTTTACGTGTCACGATTAGCCCCAAGTTGTGGGGGTGGATAAGGATTTAGATGGTGCATGGGGGGATTAAGGGCAAATACCCTTCATATACATTGATAATGCCATTTTAGCATTTATCATGAAACCCCTGAAACCTAACAATTAGTAGTGTCTAAAAATATTAAAAGGGCAAGAGAAAGAATGTTGAAAAAGCATATTGCTTTTCTTCCAAATGTTGCATGGTTAATCAAAAGGCAATTTTTAGGATCTCTTGGTAGTTCTTCACAGCTACCAATTAGTTCCACCTTAAATCCTAAAGCAGTGTAGGTATGGTGAATGGAGGACAGCCAAGAGCTCAGCTACATTAGTTGTAATTAGAAGCACGAGCATGCTGCGCAGCGCCAGAAACTTACTGCAACTGGAGCCATTAGGGAGTCCCTTGTTCGAAATATGCATATTATTGGGGCACAAACACATTCTTGATGAGGTCATCTTTCAAGGCCATTCTGTAAAAATGATCGATACTACTAAGGAGTGTCCATCATTACTCAAGTTGAATTAATTTAATGTGCAAAACTGGAATTTGTCAGGTCAAGAGGTTTAGTCTTCATGTCAGAGGCATTCAGTATTTAGTGATTTATGTAAGAAGCACGTTTAAATTATGTCCTCTACACATGAGACACACACACACACACACACTCACACATATATACATACACATATAGATATAAATATAATTATTTATTTGATGCAGAGCACAGACATGGACCAGGCTAGATACGTTAGGAAATCTAATTTGACTGGATCACCTAGTGTCACAAGATGCCTAAACCCAAGTGAAAGAAAGACTTCTTTAAGACAGCGTCATTTCCCTTCTAACGCCATTTACAAACCAATGTCTCCTTGTTTACCGAAACTGAAAACGAATGATTTCCAGAGCACAAAATGAATGAAATTGATTTACTGTAGAAACACTCAAGATTACAATGGCATTTCTGTAAAAACTGAATTGTTGAAATTCTTTGGTCAAGCTTGCAGAAGGGGCTTCAGTCTTGAGTGTGCCCCCTCCCCCACTCTCCTAGCCCAAACTTAACACTGGACACAAGGGCTCCCACCCTCTGAACTGCTCTTTTAACACTAGAAACTGCACCACCGTGCCCCACTGCTTGTCAACCTTGCTATTTATGTGCTTGTTTGCTAACGGTTTGCAAATCCTGCCCCAACTCCCTCCCACCAGTCGCGAACTGTATTGCATTCTTACACAGCTAGGTTCCATATCCCACCCTCAGCCTTTGAGAGTTTGGACTAGAAGTGAAGGCCAGCAGAGAAGCTGGCTGGGCTGCATAAAAGAGGCCTGTGTTCCTTGCCCTGCCTCCCTGTCCAGAAACCACAAGGCTGAGCTTTCTCCTGTGCTGGGTGTAGGAGGGGCCTGCAGATGAGAGCCATACAGGCAAATGTCTGCTGACAATCACCATGCCAGTTACCTGCTGCAGACGAGGGTCAGCACATCAAAAGCACAAACACTGGCTTTGTCTATAAGCAGTCGACAGATAAAGACATTACAGCGCTGTGGAACCACGTAGTCCAATCTTAATTGCGTCATGGGTTTGTGAAGTTTTATAATTATCGCAAAAGGTAAATCAATAACACATGACAGGTTTTAAAGCAAAGTAACAAGACAAAAGACAGTGTTTCCTCTATATCCATTTATATATGATGCCCTGCCTCCTACAGATACCACAGCTATAGTGTTATAAATCTGGCCATTCAATTATCCTTTTATCAACTGTCCATTCATACGTATATCATAAGAAAAATATAAATATAACAGCTATTCATTCTGAAGCTTCATACCAAATCACGTGGTGCAAATCTAGTTCCATTTATGTTTTTTTTTTCTCATTCAGATGGAAATATAAGACCACTGTAAAGGTGACATGAAAGACTTTGGAGAGAGAGAGGTAATGGCAATTGACACAGGTTGTGAGCCAGTGGACAAGGTATTTGCCTTTGGCTGGCAGGCCACCAGGACGCCCTAAAGAGGGAGGCAGCTTCTTAAAGGCTACAACCATTTGAAACATTCAACACTGCAATTTTGTATCTATTTTTGCATGCAGAGTGCATGAGAAAAACTAAGATAAAATTACAAGCTAGAGGAAAAAACAGCAAATATATTAGATTTATTTTCATGTAAGAAAGAGCCTGTCCTCTAGCAAACAGATGTCAATCTATTACTAGATGTGATCAAAACTAGATTTATTTTGGAATTTCATTATCAAATTTTTAAAAAAACACAATCGCTTAGTAACAGAAACGTGTGACCTTGTAGAGATTACACAACTTCATGTCTTTATAGTTTCCAAGGACTCTATATATTCAAATGTGCAACCATTGTCTACCAGTAAGCACTCTCCAACAACAAGGCCACAACACTTTAGACTGAATTAACAAAAACATAGAAGAATAGGCAATGGTGAACAACAGAGCCTCACAGACTCCATCTTGTGCTTGGCAAACTGCAGCCTATCTGAATATGGGATTGGTGTCATTCCCCTCCTGCAGCCATTTATTTCTGTCTGCCACCTCCTATCAACTGTATGCACAAAGTTTAATATCACTATCACTTCTTTTAACAAGTGAGGTTTACCTGTTTACCAGAAAATAAAGATTTTTCTTGGAAATAAAACATGTTTTCTTTGATTTGACTTTATATGGATCAACTTCCATGCAAATGAAACCTTTGTCTGTTAAACTATTAGCTTGAGCAAGTGAGACAACATATGGCGCATAAGATTATGAAATGTCTGCCTCAGCAGTGCCCCCAAACTACAGCTGTCTGAACAGCTATTATTGTGGCTGCATGAGGATTTGGTCTGGAGTAGTTCTTATAATGATATTAAACTATTCTCAAAAGAATACCAACCAAAAACTACAGTTCTTCTACAAAATCAAAATGAAACCGCAAACACCATCTCTCACTGAATCCTGCAGTTGTTTATTTATCATGGAAGTAACACTTTGATATATTATCTCCTCCCAGAAAAAGCAGGAAACCTGGTCTGATAAAGTGGCTTCCTCATTACTTCCCATTTGCCTCATGAATGACTCCTATGGCAGTTATGCAAGTAAACATGGGGAGGCAAACTACCACTGCAGATTTTGGAGTTTACTCTAAACCAAGTCCTAAAAGCAAATAATTTCATGACTCACAATAATTTTCACACCCTTCTTATACATTTGTTCATATTCTAATTAGCGTAAACACACAGCGTTTTGGCTCTTAATTAGAAAAAAAAACAGCAAACCAGTCCTATTTGCCAGTTACCTCTTCTCTGGAATTAGATAAGAGTAATGACAAAGATGAAACCATGCTTCAAATAAGCGGGAGGACATCCAGCATTACAGTAAGACTAAAAAAATCAATCGGTGTCAAATGTATCCTGGATGAATGGTCACTGCAGCATGTATTCAGTACGAATCAATCCAACTAAACAATTTAAAGCAACTACAGTCTCAACAATGAAGTTAGACGCCCATCTCCCATTTCCATCATCTTCAGGTATAACCAATCAGGATCAATCAATATTTCAATCTGAATGGTTTCTGCTCATACCAAACTATTGCAATATTACAGTCAAACAAACACATGGTCAATACACCAAGCAAACAAGAAACTATACCCGATGCAAAGAAAAAACATGTATGGTTCATCAACTAGTTCAAGGGTTAGAGGATATGGCCCTAAGCATAGAAAACAGCCAGGAAACCAAAAGAAAAAGTGCTGTGATGAGTTCCAATAGTTTGCCCACATAAGAAGGAATTTCAGCACCAAGCCATGTAGCTGTCATCTACCTAAACCACTCATAAGTAGGATTGCCCAGGTAATTTTTTTTTAGATATGCTCTTCAGTGTAAGAGAATGCATATATTTCTCCCTTAAAACTAAAAAGACAATGTAAGGAATAACTGACATGGGGACCACAGTAGTGGTGCTGCAGCCAAACATGTAACATTGAGGAGTGAGTAACTTACATCCATGTCATAAAACTCTTGGGTGTCATCCAGCCCCAGCACTCGGATTTGTAGTCCTTTCCCATAGCTTTTGCCCCCACCGGTCATGTTGGCATTGAGGCTCTGACCTGGCTCCAGAGTACTGATACCAGCATTGAATTGAGCCCCCAGGCGAGTACCAGGGGTCTGCAGGACCCGGTATGAACCCTCCATCTCCCCCATCACTGCTCAGAGCAGTCTGGCGGCTTCACTCCTGCAAAAAGGGGGGATATCACCAATGACACCACAACAGCAACAACACCACTAATGGCACCAACTTCACCAGTGGCACCAACATACATTAGAGGCTAATGGTGCGAAACATTAGAAAATTTCCATTGCTGAAATTAGGTAAACTTGTGTTGGGTTAACCAAAACTACAATGACTGCTTGATAAATAATGTCAATCTATCCATTTACGTGCTGATGACGAAGAGACTTGACCAAACTTTTCCTCTCAGATTTCAATCACAATAACCCTTATCGTCTTGCTCATGTAGACATGAGAGCGAAGTTTAAGCCAAGCGTCGGCTTCCATACACGTTGAGGAGACCAACCTTCTTTACCAAAACGACGGCCAATCCGGAGGCTACACATGCGGGCAGCTTTAAAAGTCTTACCTATGTGAAAACAACAGACTAGAGTCCATTTTACTCAAAGTGTAACAACGTGAAACCTGAAGAAATAAAAACTCCATTTGACCCCAACGCTACCGAAAGTAGTGTGTGGTTAGAAGTGGGGGCCGCGTAGTTAAACTGGGTCAAGGTACAATTTCTTGGCTACGTTAACTCAGCAAAACTTATATAAAAGAAAGAAAAACTATGGGGAAAAACCCCCACAGTAAAAGCAGAGACGAGGACGAGATTTTTATGAGATATATGTGTTCTGGGGTGGGAGAAGAGCTTTCGGGTACTAACGTGCCGACGTGAAGAGAATCAAATGAGTGGAAAAAAATCGTACACAGATCCTTGTAACTAAATCTCAGCGTTACGTGGTGTGTTTTCGTGAAGAAAAGCTTACCTTAAGGCTCCTTCTTGGAAAAAACAACGTTAACAACTCGTATCACCGAGAGAGAGACTACACCAGTCCATGGTCGTCGTCAAAAGGAGTGCGCATAGATACTATTTGGTCATTGGGTAAAGAAACTCCATTCGGCTCTTCCATTGGTTCAAATTGCATCGGATTGCCGTGGGATACATAATACTAGGGAATTAAGGTTTACCCTGCCTCTCGTTGAGTTTGGTGGATTGGAAGACGAACTGCCCCACCAGAGACAAAAATAACATTTGTGGTATTTAATTACCTCTCGTGTAAAGAATCAAGAATCGGGGGACGTTTATCTACATAGGGACGAAAGGTTGTCAGTCCCCATGAACAAAAATCAAAAATAAATCTGGTCTTCCGAGTCATGAGGCAAAACTGGAGTTAGTTCGTGTTAGAAACTCGAAAAAGTCCACGTCTATATTTGCTACAAAACCCGAATTTAAGCGCCCTCGACCTCTCTCTTAGGTTGCAGGAGAAAATGTGCGGTCCAAGTTTGACGTCCTACAGTATAACTGAGGGTGGATCCTCTGCCTTTACTGCTTGTGCTCATGTGGTAAATTCAATGATCTGATTACTCTTTTGGCTCTGTGTACTTGTTTTCAGGTGTTGGTGGTCATGCAACTACAGTTGGAATAGTCAAAGTTGAGCCGGACCAGAGAACAAAATCTTCAAAACAAAACTCAAAATGCAGCTCCTGGTTTTGTGAAGGAGCGTCCTCTGCTGGATGATGTGTTTATTATGAGAGAGCTGGGGCAACACGCCCGGGCAAGGTCAGAATCTAGGTACACTAGCACACACAAAAATCCCATTCATGAAATGCTTTCTATTTACTCGCTGTCCCTGCGATGTGCAGGTCATTTTCCCTGGCGATGAAAAGTAAAGACTTATTTTCTCTACAAGGATCCAATGGCTCAGGGACAAAAGTGTGTCAGAGAACTATATGATTTCATCATGATTTGTTGTTCTATTTATGTAATAATAATATTAATGATAATAATAACAATAATAATAACCCATCTGTTCATTTCTCTTATGTCAAAACTGCAACAGGGCTAGCTGAGCAACCAATACATCTCTCTGCCCAGCGGCTTCGACTTCTCCTGAGGGATTCAAAGCTCTTAATCTCTCCAGTAAATCCTAGGTCTGAACTGGGGTCTTCCCCCAGGTGGTCATGGCATACCTCAAAATGGAGGTGTCTGAAGGCATCCTGTGCAGGAGGTGTCCTGTGCAGCTAAATAACACCACCTCAAACTGACATTAATTTGAGAGCATTCTAGGGATACCAAGCACCAAGTATCAAAATAATCTCTTTGGTGACAGTATAAATAGTGTAAGTGCTTCTTCTTCCTAATTTGCACATGTTATGAATGTGTCATGGTGGCTTGATGGCTCACAATACTGCCTGTACAGCAAGAGTGTCCTGGGTTGATTCCAATCCCCTCTGTGTAAGGTGGGTTTATTATCTTTTTGTCAGGTTATCCTCCCACAGTCCCAAAACGCAAATTTCAAGTGAATTACAGAGTCTGATTTCTCCAGAGAAAGTGACAATTATCCCAATTTATTCAGTTTTTATACACAGGAAGTAAAAACACCCCAATCTATGTGCAAATCTGTGGGACTCAGAGGAAGAATGGTCAACAACATTGACTTTACCCACATTTCCCTTTGCTTGATAGATTTTCCAACTCCGTAGTTTGTCCAGATGGGCTATAGATGACTGGGCATTGAAGCGGATGGAGAGATTATTATGTATGGATTACACCTGCTTGATTTACAAAGGCTCTGCATATCTCATGATCAGACAGAAACACAGAGCAGGCAGATGGAGAATTACATTGGTTCAGGTCTATACCTTCAGGGAGCACCAAACGTTTGACCTATTAGCGCTTTCCCAGTTTAGATTGTCTTGTCCCTTCTGTTATTTTATTTCAGCAAATCCAGAATCTGCAGTTGCACGCTGTGGGCTCCAGGTCTAGGGAGAAAACACTAGACTGCAATAGATTAGAGTTGCAGAACTCAAATAGATGTTACATATTAAACAGTGGGCCGGGGAGTGGGACTGAATCAAACAGAGGTTCTTTCAAGTTGGGGGGGTCCTTCTTTACAGTGCGCAGAAAGATTTAATGGAGATCACTCTGGAAGACGAAGGAGATGGAATGAGACAGAAGAGGGGAACAATGTGCCAATCCGTCTTTGCCACTCATTCATTATCTATGGTGGTCTTTCACTCCGCTGTATGGTTGCCGGGGTCACTCCTCCTCCAATGCCCCTGTCATAGAATCGGGCCAAGAACCCACTTCCTCTTTTTGACAAGTGGTACTCATGTTCCTTCCCTCCACTCTCCCCAAAGCCTTGGTGTCTGCTTCTCTCTCTCCAGGTCTGATGGAGGTAGGCGTGGTAGTATTGGGAATTCAGGACTACTCCCAATGCCATCCTTCCAAGTGAGCCTCTACTACATGTGTAGTTTTATTGACTTAGCATGTGTGAATTACTCATGAAAGATGTAAACAGTCTAGTAAAGATGGAGGCTCATATGTCTTAGAATACATACGTTGTCCAGGAAAAGTAAAGGAGCTTCAAGAATTCAGGCTATTTCTCACGGCTTGAGACAGAGATCCAGAAAGCTTCTCTATGGAGGAACAACATTTTTTGATATCAACTAGGTCGTACACGGACAGATTTACGTTCAAGGGTTTTTGAGTGATGAGTTTCAGTATTTGAGCTTTAGAAGATGTGGACCAGCAAAGATCCCTGAAACCTTTGTTTATATTCTATCAAAATAACCAAAATTCCAGGTCTGAGGGCCCTGGAGGATTTGCCTCCATAGCCAAACAAGTGATATCATACAAATAATGCTGAGTACAAGAAATGCCCCTAACCCCATTCCTAGATTTGTGAGAAGCTTTTATAGTGCTTGAAATAAAAAGACAGGTATATAAACTGAAATAGAGAAATAATTGTCACACAGCAAGAAAGTCCTGGATTTGAATCCCATCCCAGGTCCCTTCTGTGTGGAGTTTGCATGTTCTCACCATGTCTGTTTGGGTTTTCCTCCAGGTGCTCTGGTTTCCTCCCACCGTCATAAAGACATCCAGGTTAGGGTTAATACTCCTGCCTGTGCCCCTGAGCAAGGCAATAAGAAAAAGAACAGGAGTTGGTTCCTGGGCACTGCAGCTTCTCCCTGCTCCTATACAACAGGATGGGTTGAATGCAGAATACAAATTCCCTTGCATGTATGTACAATGACAAGCCAACAAAGCTTCTTCTTCTTCGAAAGACACTACAATTTACAAGAAAGATGTGGGCTCAGTTATCAAATCAACATTATGATTTCCATCCATATATGATGTGTACTTAGGCATAATCAAAATGATCTGAATCCTAAATCATTAGCACAATATTTGATCGAATCCTCAAGAATAGAATATAGCACAAAACACAGAAGACAGGAAAGATAGACACGAGCAGGTCGCAGGCCCCTGAGGGATGATGGAACAAAAAGAGAAACAGCATGGCATGTAATCATACACACTACATGGGAAGACATTATGAGAAGATCTCAGAGCTTGGATACATTACACGGATCAGGGAGAATACAAGTGATGCAAAGCAGCCAAACACCCGCAAGAGAACATTAGACATTCATGGGGACACTGGAAGGATGCCAAGTCACAGTGCAATGCTCCCTATGTACTCGGTCTGCTGTGCAATTTGGGAGGTACTCAGAAGAAGCACTCAAAGCTCATCAAAAACCCTATCATTACCCTTCCACACTGAGCCCAACTGCTCCCAAACTTTAAATATTTCTCTATACCACCAGTTAATAATAAGAGGTCTAGGCTTGATCATTGAAATAAAATGGACCTTATTGCTTATAGGAGATACTTATTGCTGCACGCTTGTCAAAGAGAATGCTTCAGCTGGAAGATTCAGCAGAAATAAACCAGGACTCATTTGTATTTCCTTATTGAAATCAGAGTTAAATTCCTGTGAGATGTGTTCCCGGAAATTAAATTTCACAGGGCAGGGCCATTTGCAGTGTATATAAGACCCCACCTCTTTCTCGCACTTGACACGGAGGGGAGAAATCCCTGGATAGAAAGTATTAAGGGATTGGGATGCATGCTGCAATCTGTTAAGGATCTTGTACTGTCTCTCTTAGCCAATATTGCACAAACAGATTTTCCCTACGTCCACTGTATGAAACCATGCCCCTTCCCCAAACTCAGTCCCCAGGTCCCTCTCCCAATTCTGTCAGTGTTGAGGCACTGTAATCTGCCATGAAAGTGGGGATGACATTTTTATTAGGACAAGATTTTAGCAAAAACGAGTCAACAACAGAAGCTGTTGGCTGAGTTTCAGGACAAACAATAGATTTTTGGGGGTGTATAATTTGCAGATATTCATATTTTTTTAGACGATAGGCCATATTTGGCTTTGAGTTGTTCACATGATACTATATTTCCAGTCTCGAGTATAATAATAACTAATAAGCCTGACACGTTGGTCATACCAGTATTTAAGTATTCTGACCTAGTCCAAGGGTCAAGGCTTTGGTTTATACAATTGAGTACAGGGCTGATGAGGGACCCTGTCTTCCAGTGAACTTCACACTATTGTTTCCAGGTTTTGATTGTGCTGATCTTGATTTTTTTTAACCTTGGTTGGAAGTGAGGTTGGAAGTGAGGATTTTTTTTTTGGAAGTGAGGATTTTTTTTTAACCTTGGTTGGAAGTGAGGTTGGAAGTGAGGATGTTTCAGTGGTAACAAGGCTCTGTAAAGACAGGGTTAAAGACAGGGACCTGGCCAGGTATCAATACGGATATCCCACCTAGATTCAAGACAGTGTCTCAGCCAGCCTGAAACTATATGTGTATGGCAGGGTCAGTTGAAAACAAAGTTAGGCAGCACAAGGCCCTTTTCCAGATACATTTGGAAATAGATTTTTCAATATCAGGAAAAGCAGACTTCATAAACCACAGAGGGAATACTTGCATTTGGTGTAAGATCCCTGGAAAGATATTCATCTTCATTACACTGACTCCACCCATCCAGAAAAGATGGAGGTGACTTTTGATATGATATATAACTGGGGTGAAGTTCAGCTTATATAGGCTAAGTTGGCAGAGATTTTAACACCCAAATATGTCAAACCAGATTCGGACAATTTAAAATGAAAATTATCCAACGCACTTTTGTCTCTAACTTTTCCCAGTGGCGAAGCTTCAGATGTGTCATAATTAATTCCGCAGCCTGAGAAACTACCAAAGGCATTCAATGTTGAGACAAGGGCGAGAACTGGATTTTCAGGCTCGGTCAGGGAGATAATAACATCCTCTGCACAGAGTAGCAGTCTATGAACAACTCCACAAAGACACACACCGAAGTTATCATTTGTGCACCTTGAAGCCCCCGCAAGTGTTTCAATTGCTATTGAGAATAATGGAGGGGACAATAGGCAGCTTTAACTTGTGCCTCATTCTAATTAAAAAGGCCTCTGAGCCACAGCCATTGACCAGCACAGCACTCTCAGTGTCGGGGTGCAGTTTGATCAAAGCAGGAAGTCAGATGGTTGAAGGGGGCACATACTTGGTGCCCCACAGGATCCTGAACAAACAAGGATGAAGTTGGACCCCACATCCATAATGGCCAGGCAAACTTGTTCGTCAAGATTGCCGTGCTGGTAGTGGCCCATGGTGTGGCCAATGACACAAAGTGCAGACGTGCCATGAAAGCACCATGTGGAAGTAAGTCTAAAGGTGTAGCATCGGGTTTGGGTTTCCCGAACATCTTTTTACGGATGCTGAGTGGCAGAGTAGATTAATATTGGCCATTTGACCCAACAACAGTAGCAACACACCCCAAGCATATACAGTGCAGTAACCGACAGTATATGAGCACTTACCTAATGCGGGCAACTAGCACAGCTGTCAGTGTTCAGCAAGCAAACTTGAAACCCTTTAACTTGGTTAGACTTTTATATTTTAATTCAGAGCTATTAATTATCATTGATCTATTAATGCCAATTAAATGATTATGCACTTTTTTGGATAGCCTGTTTGCTGTTGTAAAGGTGTAAGACATTATAGGTAGTTGTTTCAGAGTAGGGCTAGCCATGATCTGACTAGTACCTTAAGCTTGTAGTAGATTTTAAGGTACAGTTATGAAAACGAGGATTTGTAATTGATGTTGGATTCAGATTTGGGTGAACCATTTTTTTTTTTGGATAGGGTCAATTAAAACAACGGTGAAAGGGGAGAGGTATGACCCCAGAGCAGCTCCCTACCTACGGCTAGTCAGACTTCACAAAGACCCAGTCTACCATCACCAGGTCAGAGGATCTGCCAGGCAGTCAGTCACATGCACTGCTCAGGATTTAAATTTAGCTGTAGCTCATAATAGATGATTTTTGCCACATTAAGCCTCACTTTTAAATTCTAGTTTTTGATTCATGTTGAAATGTTTTATTTACACACCAACAAGGCTTGGGGGCATTGGTCCTCTGCATTTAACTCATCCAGTTGTATAGGGAGCAGTGAGTACAATCACAGCTCAGCACTAAGTGAGGATTTGAGGTTCAATGTCTTGCTCAAGGACAGATCATCATTTTTTCTGTCGAGGTCAGGGATTAAACCACCAATCTCTGATTACTTGCAGACTGCCTTATGGCTGTAGCATTTCTGTTGTGATTATAAACGAATTATTCTTTGTTTTAATGTAATAGACTTATTAAGGGATGACGGAGATCTCTGACTCTTAGGCCCACAATGAGCCAGAGCTGCCAGAGCCCGTCCCAACTACATCAAACACCAGATACGCTGTTCAAAAAGGACCCAATGTAAGGCCTATACTTTAAAACTATGCATCTTAATTACCAGATGTTAGTGTCTAATCATACAGATTAGACACTAACAAGACTCCTTTAATTACACATTATTCTAATGTGTATTACAGACATTTCATGATCCAGAGAAGATGGTCCTGTACAGCCAAGTTTGACAACATTTCCCAGAACTCAGGATGGTTCTAAGAAAGGGGCTCGCAATAGCTTCTTGTAGAATGGAAAATTCATGGCTTGTATATTCTGTACATCAAGACTCAATGTATTATTTTGCGTCTAGGCCTTTTTTTATTTCTCTACCCAATAGACCTGAATCTGCCTTCACATCACACATCAGTCTGGGTTTAAGTGCCATTTGATGACAGAGTATTACATCAGTACTTGGAAGTGATGCATGAAAAGGTCATCGACAGCAACTCAGTATTAAATATCATGAATAAGGACCAGAAAAGGAGGTTAAGAATCATCACGTCTACCTCTAATCTGCAATCATAGGATTCATTCATGCTCTTTAGATGCCAGGTTAGACACATTCATTTTGTGCCAAGGTTTATGAATCCTCTGAAGTAGCCACAACCACATCGTGTATAAAATCTAGTTCTGCCATGGCACCAGGGTGCATAAGCCTTGGCAAATAAATGAATATAAATATAATACATGTTTAAACTTCTCTAGATTAGAGATCTGGTATTTTTCTTGTCTGAGCAAACTCTTCTTTTAGCAGAAGAGTACAAGATTCATTCCTCATGTATTGGCTTTGTAGCCTCCTACACTATCGATGCTGAAACATCAGTATCATTAATGGGGGAAAAAAATTAAGTGTACCCCCCCCAAAAGATTTTTAAAATAAGTGGGATTACAAAACAGCACAGGATTTACTCACCAGTGACTTGCAGGGGGGTCATAGCAGGGGAGTTGAGTTCCAGCCGTATCATCTATAGCACATGTTTTAACCCTGTAAAGAACTTGTCTTGAAATGTAAAGATAAGATAGGATAGGATAAGATATTCCTTATAGCTTATCTTATCTGTAAGGCATTATCTCTAATCAGTTCTTCAAAAATGAATTGTATGGATGGGAGTAAAAGGTGTAGTTCTTCACTTTTGTATTCAGTAGTCTCCAAGTGTCAAATAAATTCAAATCATTGCTAAGTGCCCTGATGGTAACTTCCATTTTGAACAGACTTAGGGATTTGAGGGGTTTTAGTCTAACTCTGGATTTAACATGAGTTTGGCTTACCTCTCACAATTACATAGGGTGACATATTAGAGGATATATCTGCCAGCAGCTTGGAATAAAAAGAGGCCTCAAATATGTTAGGGGAGTATGTACATCCCACTGTGAGCCTTTCCCTATGTAAGTAGCCTGAAATTACGACACATCTCCCTTCAGCATCTTTCATGGATTTTTTTCTAATGTAAAAGGCAGCCTTGTGTACTTGTCACCCCTCTGCTTATAGAATTAAAAGAAGATAGGAAAACATGGCCAGCTAAATATTTACTTGTTTCAAATGATCGAGGTCAGTTAAGTATTATTTTAGTCTATCGTGACTATAGTCCACTCGTATATTTAAACACGTGATTCATGAAAGGGGGAAATATAATCAAAACCTAGTCAGAATTGGAGAATGTGTCTTTACGGGCTCTTAATAGCTATCAGCAGCAGCATTATAGCTGAGTGTTATCTGAAGGGTAATATCCATTTTGAATATTACATGAGGAAGGGATGACCAATTAGAACTTTCCGATTCATAGAAGAGCAATAGACCAAACACCAGATTGTTTCCAGTTACATGGCTTATGAAATTTGAGGTGTTTTTCTTGAGGGAAATCGGGGTTAAATCATATCTGATTACTGAAGAAATTGCAGGAAAGTTAAGACAGACAATTTCTCTCATAGACCCTGGAATGCGTGAGTCATTTATTTTTTAGCTACGCACTTTCCCAAGAAATATGGAGCCAAGTGAAGGGAAAACAGGAGTAGATGTCCTGCTTCACGAGTTGATGGAGGCCAGGTATGTCAACAGTGAAGTCCATTGATTTAAAAGTCACCTCGAACGACAGGCTATGGTGTGGTCTGTCCACAAGTCCACTAGAGGACACAGATTTTGGATCTATTGTGTGCTGATATACTTTGTCTATTTGGGGTCATCATGATTGAAAAAAAAATCAGCTCACATGGTAAATTCAACAAACAGCAGCTTCTAACGTAAATTGAGTTTTATCAATTCAGGCCACAATATCAAATCATAGGACTGTATGATGGAGTTCAAAATTTAAAAATCATTGCTCTATCTCACGGTCACAGTCCCATCTGACATGATGTGACCCAGCATCACCACATTATAGTGACACTCCACACTATAAAATCACAGGAATGTAAAAGAGAAGTTGTCATTAAGTTTTCCCAAAGCTGTCGGAATCATTACAGGAAAAATATGGATTTGGTGAAGTAGGGAGAATACATGTCTGTAAAGGTAGATGAGAACGCATGTCTTAATTCGAAGGATTAATGATGCATAATTAAAAGAGAATTATTCCACTCCATAGGTAATCGGACTCTCTGACGTGACGTCATGGGACGTGATTGGTGGGCGGATCTGGTATATATTCGCCGGGCTCCAATCCCACCTTCTCCGCCAGTGAAATTTCATCACAGCTTCTGCACCTTTTGGGCAGTCGAGAAAAACAAAATAAGTAAGTATCTAAAATGAGAGCTTTCATTCAACGTTACAATAGAAGCATCGCGCACGACTTCCGCTGCCGGTCTGTTTCGCATGATGGTGCTTGTTAATCGATGGAATGCTTAGAGTTAAGCTAGCTACAGTGTGCTCTGGCCTGACTCCGTGTCATTTCTCCCTGCTCAGCTGTACTCCTTATGCCTACGTGGACTTAGCCAGCTAGTACAAACTGTAACGTTAGCTAACGGTAGTTTGCTAACGCTACGGTTCGACTGGTGCTTTCAATGTTAGCTTAAACAAGCTGGGTGCCGGTTATCGCTCGCTTGTTTACTTGGGGGGGAAAAGACCACTGACATCCCTTTAATACGCATACGGCAAATTTGATCATTGAAAGTATTCTCGATCAAGCTGTTTAGTTGATGTTAGCTAATGCCCTGCTTCAAGTTTCTGTGTTGGTCAGTTTGAGTAAACCAAGCTATCCGGCGTTAACGTGTAGGCATTTTAGCAGGCGACGTGTCACACTCACGCCACGGTCAAAGTTTTTAGCAAATTGGCTAACTAGCCAGCGCTACGGGATGGTAATCCTTTACCCCAAACGAAAGATTCACTATTAATAATTCTGCTGGTCTCAAAAGACACAGCGATCAGTTTGCCATTTATCATTGTCTTGTTGCCTTTCGGAGTTTGGGTATAAGACCCGTTTTCTTGCTCTAGGTGAAATCATGAAGGTAGTACAACGCTAGCTAGGACGACGGCTGTTCCTCTTAATGCTTCTTCAGTAGCTAATTTGCTACCTTCAGGTTAGCTATCTAGCTGTAGAGTTAAAACCCTAATCCGGGATTTACAGTATGTCGGTAGTAAAAGGTAATGAGAATCTGGGATTTGGAAATTATTTTTCCCCCATGATGGTGCTGTTAAACGGAGTGAAGACTAGTTGGTCAGTTATCCATGGCTGGAACACCTGAAAACTCCTGAAGTAATAGCTGGTCTTAACTTGATATAAATTGATACTTGAAGTAATAAATTAATGTAAATCTATATTTGAGTTGGTTATTGTACCATAGAATGTTGGATGGCTTTGTGAGTTACTTTTATTGACGTCAGTTGTTCAATTTTAATGTAATGTGTTAAAGCTTTTGTAATGACCTACCGCTGTCAGATGCAAATTACAATGAATAACGTGATCATATTTCACTGTATATATTGGATATAGGGGCCAAGTTTGTTAGTCAGTTGTATTTTGTTAACATTAAGGCTTAAAGTATTGGCTTTGGATTTGTATAAGATGACTCGCCACAATGGGCTGGTGATTAAAGAGGAGGTAATCTGTCTCTTAGCCTTAATTCATAGGAATCTGTATCATCAGGGGCAGCTCTGTTTTTCATTACTGAATCGCTCATTTCAAATGGCACAGGGAAAGCTGTTTAAATCTGAACTGGACTGACATTTATATCCATTCCCTTGGTTTCCCATGATTCAGAGACATGTTACCAGTTAGGTGGTTCTGTGTATGTATGTATATATTCAAATTGCACTGCATATAATCAGATTTTTTCCCTTTGGTCTATAGGCAAAAGCTGGCAGGCTGACGCGAACGGGCAGCTTTACAGGACGGATTATCTGGTAACTGACCATTTAGCTGGTAAGATAATACTACGAGCGCTTGCACTAAGGATTCTTAAATTAAACAATATTACATTAATAATCGATTAAGATGCAATGCCTTTGACAGCTTGAAAGTTGATCCTACAGCAAGATCACAACAACTGTTAACATGAATCATTTGCCATTATTCCTTAGCCTGTCTCCCTTGAAATATAGGTTTTATTGCATAACTGTTCATATATTATGACATCTTTATATTTGAATAAGAATAATTGTTAAAGCCGCATCAGTGATATTGAATTGGTTAAGGAATATCTGTTTTTTCCAAAACAAAGTCCCCTCACACACACACACATTTAGAAAATATCTACAAGAAATGGTGCAACACTGGGACGATCTGTGGTAGTTATATTTGGTTCTGTTATCCTGGGTCAAAATCTTCTCCATTTGTTAATGCCTTGTTAAACTGAAGATTCCTGCAGACACAAATGCGCAACAGGATCTCCCTGTGCTATGCAGAACTCGACAGCGTAGTATTAACTCTAGGAGGCCTGACAAGGAAGAGGCCACTACAAGGGTGTGTTCAAAATGTGGGGAATCGACCCTCTCCACAAATTCTCCTCTGGCCTCCCCTGTGATGGAACATTTTAGTACTATGCTGAAACGTGTCTGTTGACGTTCTGATAAATGCAAAATAAAAGTCAGATTAAACAAAGTGCAGCCTTTTCTTCCTTTACCGAGTTAAAATTTTGATCATGTTCTGAGAGTTTCACAAAAAATATTGGGAGTGAAGCCTGTTCTTATCATTGTATTAAGTTGAACATTTAGTGCAACTTTTTTTCAATAATGTTCTGCAGGGAAAAACAAAAACTGTAAAGGTTGGCCAGTTCTCAACATTTGGGAGTTCTGTTTTACATGTGTTGCAAATGAATTGCAGGCATGCCTTGGGGCAAAATCCACCCTAAAACAATTTACATTCTTGTGCTCCCTTGATAGTTTGCATTCAAATTTCTACAAAGCTCGAAATGAGCAAATTCATAATTTAATAGTAAAATCTAGAGACAAAGTCTGTAGCTTCTTCATTTATGGTGTGTCAAAGATGTTTTAACAAGTGTAAGCTTTTATCTGCTTTGTCGATAGAATTATTTTTTCTACAAATTGTTCGGGTTACCTTGAGGGGGAAAGTAATATGAAGATGCAACAAAATTGTACTAGTTTATGTGAAATAGCCTTGGGGTTTGCCTGACTTCACAGGTCAGAAGCTTGGCTCTGAAGTTTTTAGCAGATATTTATTAATTACAGATAGATCATAATTGCATCAATAAGTTCTGTTTTTGTAGATTTTTGCATTTCTTTTGTAGGGATAAACTTGGGGTCAGTGAGAAAGTCTTCTTAACCTTGGAGCCTTTTTGTTTGGCCACAGTTCTTACAATAGTATTTAGAGTGAACAGACAGGATGAAAAGCACACTGCCTGTTGCTTCCTTCTTGAAAGTCAAAATGCACTCTCGACACCTCCCCATACAAGTATTGTTTGTTTAACTCCAGCATCTGTTGGCTATTGAGATGAACACAAATCACAGTCCTGACATGATGGTTAACTCGTAGTGAAATTATCCTTTTAAAGTCATGGCTTGTTTTGTTAAAGGTAGATTAGATAAAGACCACAATCTCAAAGTCCACCTATTGATAATCATATTAAACCCACGTCTAGTCAACATGCTCATTTTTCATCATTGCCCTTTTAATAAATTGATCTATATTGGATATAAGATTTACTAATTTTGTTTTCAAAATTATTCCTCTTGCCCTTTCCTGTGACTGTTATAAGTCCAATATACCAGTGGATTTTCTTATAATGGTTTACAAGTCAAGTGTAGTCTTAAGTTCTAAACAAAATGGTATTCATTTATGTATTAATAATGTATCATGACATAAAAAATAGACTGATTATTTTTTTAAAGATGCAATTAAGATATCCATGCATACATCTTTGAAGCAATCAGTGGTGTGTTTAAGAAGATAGCTTATCTATACATTTCTCAACTCTAATGCATTTGTAGTCGTTAAGTTTTGTAGTGGCCATCTGGTAGGACTTTTCTTAGGGAAAATAGTGCAGTACATAATGTTTTCATCATGGCTGTCAAATGCAGAAAAATAAGCCCAAGTTTGAAGGATATTTTAAATTGCTAAGCCTAAAAAGCAGCTATTGCTGGCAAGGGCCTTCAAGAACTTTACCAATGAAGCTGCAACATTTATGTGTTCAGGTCTTTCTTTGTTTTGTGGTGGAGAAGGTGGTAGAGAAGCATTACTGACCATTTATTTTCAATGGATCTCTGGGATTTAGTCAAAACAATACAATTGTGACTATCACCTTGAGTGTTAGCAAGTCAGACAAAAGACAATTTCCATGAATGTAGTGTAACATCAGGCTTGTCTGTTAAAATAAGCATCTCAATTGCTTGTGATGCATCACAGATGGCCCAAAGTTTTTTCATGTGTTGAAGATTGAAGATGTCCTGTGCCAATAGACCTATATAATTAAGGTAGTTCTGATGCTAGTATGAGTTAGACTTGAGTATATATGTTTTATGAGGGATTTAAATGGTACAATTATAATTATTTGATGGGGCCACATTACAGTTGAGTGAGTAACCCAAAGTTTAGGTTAATACCATGCACGAAGGCACACACATGCACACCTATTTACACCTCCTCGTCATTCCATAGACTGAGGGTTTATGCCAAAATGGAGATGATGTACCATTTTGATAAGCCTTCAAATAGTTCTCGTGATCTCTGTCAATTGTATTTTGCTTCAAAGGTGTTGTCTGTAAAATATCAGCTTTCCTGAAGAATAACAAATGAATAACAGCAGGGCTTACTATGGATATGAAACTAAGTAAATGAGACTAGTGACTGACTCGCTCCCTAAATTCTGCAGCTAAACAGACAGAGGTAGACCTGGATGAGTTGATGTTTGTCACCATGCCCTCCTATAGACTTGCCTGATGGCTCTCAGCAAACTATGCTGTACTTGATATCCTAAAGTTATTTGAAAATGTCAGGTGTTGGCGAACGTGATGTATCGGCACCTTATTTTAATTTATTTCCCTTGCTTGCATTGATATTGGCATTTTCTAAAATGGTGTAAATCTCTTTTTCTAGTGGCACACTCGGACTCTGTGTTAAACGTGGGATTTCAACCATGAGCTCAGTCGCTGTACTTACGCAGGAAAGGTTTAATGAGCACCGCAGTGGGCTCTTGCCAGAGCAGAGTGGTGGTGAGTATTTACTTTGGGGTTGATAAGTTAATTTCAAACCAGTTGTGGCCTTGAAATCCATATGAATATGTTTAGTGGACGTGACTCCATCTCCTCATCTTTTTTTTCAGCTGCGGTGGCAGGACCCAGTGGTGCAGGGGAGGAAGATTCTCTCCCTACCTACAAAGATGCCTTCCCCCCTCTGCCCGAGAAGGCAGCTTCACCTGAGGGAACGCAGGACTCGACCAATGCCTGGACATCCAAGATCCGTCCTCTTAAGTCTTCTATTATCACCCAGGTATGTTTTATAGAAGACTCCACCACAGCTTTGGAACAGGGATTTTAATTATATATCACATAAACTATATTTTTATCAAAGAAATGGAATGACAGTCTTTCCTGTTTAAATACCCATAACTCTGCTCAGTGTGCCCTTTCTTGTGCATACGTCCCAGTTGATCCAAAGTAATTATTTACTTGGTAATTTTGTGTGTTGAAGAATGCATACATCTGCGGAAATATGCACAAATGCATTGTTGAGTCATATCTCACTGTAAATAAAGCATTGACAGATACTTGCAATACACAATTCGTACTGTAGTAGTTTCATGTTCTTTCTTTTTAACATTTCAAATTGCATCTGTTTTGAAAGGAAGGCCAAAAGAGCTCAGATTTACATTGGGTCTTTTTGCTTTGGACTTGACTCCCTTATCACCGTGGAAGTGTTTGTGTGTGTGCATGTGTTATCCAGTAAATCAAGTGATTTCTTCCCATCTTGGACTGTACAAGCCTATTTAATGTGTACATAATTATCATCTGTCAAATAAGCCCAATGAGCAATATTTGGATGTATAATGTAGATCTGCTACTGATGTCATGTTACGTACTTTACATGCTCAATGTATAGTGGGGGAGAGGACACAATAGATAGCAAGTCCAATGTTTGATTTTGCAAGCTTACTCATTCGTATTCACTGGACTGAAGTCACATGGCCTATGTAGGGTAATGAGTGGATGCAAAAATTGGCATCTACTGCTACTAAATTTGTGCCTGCTGTCTGTTTTGAAGTGTTTACATATACCTGGATAAGAACATAACAGGTCCAAGTTAAGATACCAAGTCAGGTGTGTAACCTGCCGCTGTGTTTTCAGATCAGTCCTGCACCCAAACTGAATTTGAGTGTGACAACAGGTTGTTGGACTTTGGTGCATCAATCATTTCCTCGTGCACAATATTATGACAGGCTGGTCTGGCTGGTCTCACAAGGACCTGGGTTGATTTGGCATGGTGCCGATGGTAGTCTGTCTAAAGAGTATTTTAAGCCCTCTCACAGAAAATTTGTCATAGCGATATAACGAAAATGGCTTTAAAAATATTTATTGTATGATTTAATTAAGTCCTTGTTTTTGGCTGTGCTTGTTTGTTTGTTGTGTCCTCCAACCAACCAAAAAAAGAAAATGGGAAAAGGTCAGTCGAGCTCTTGTGATATCTAGTCAGAAATTTGCCCTGCTTTCATATTGTACTATCAATATAACTTGGTAGAATATTTAGCTTGAGGAAATTTGCTTTTTTTAGGTTGGCAAGAGATGTTTGATTACTCCCCAGTTGAAAGAGTTTGGTGTTGAGAACCAGCTTTGACTTGGAACTGGTTCTAAAATTCCAAGAACCGGTTGTTTCTAATAACAATCATGAATTTTAAGGTCCCCGCGACTTCAGATAAGTTGTTGACAATGGATGGATGGAGTTTTAAGGCTGTCTTTTGAATCCCAAGTGCAATTCCAGTCACATTAGGGGGAGAAAAGATAAGTGACATGGCATTGAGTATTAAAATGTGTGTAGAATTTGGACCTTTATACACCATTTGGTGTATTCTTATGATTTTTTGCCAAGTCGGGATCATCAGTTTTTAAAGCACTATATGGATTCTGCACTAGCAGAGTCTAAGGTTTTGCAAAAGTTGAGTCTTAATCTTCTTCTCTTCAGACCATGGTAGGTTAGCTCTGGTATGAATACTATCAAAGTCTTGACAAAACGTGGAAAATGGCATAATCATGGAACCTTGTTTTTTCACTTAAAGCTAAAAACTCTTGATAGACAACACAAGTTGAATTGAGACTCACATTTTGTGGCCACCGCAAGAAAGCAACGTTGTCCCACAGAAATTCAAATTAATCTTATGGGGGGGAACACTTTGATGCATGAATAACTTTGTCTTGTAAAAGAAAAAAAAGGCTCTTGCATACTTTTATTCCATTGCTTTAATTATAAACTAGGTTTTCCATGTGCCACTGGAAGAGCGTAAGTACAAGGACATCAACCAGTTTGGTGAAGGAGATCAAGCAAAGGTCTGTGTTGACATCATGCATAAGACTGGAGCCCACCTGGAACTCTCCATGGCTAAAGATCAAGGCCTTTCAATCATGGTGTCTGGAAAGCTGGATGCTGTGATGAAGGCCCGCAAGGAGATTGTGTCCCGACTGCAGACTCAGGTTGGTGGTCTTTGATGGCAATGTTGCTCAATCCGATCAATTTGGATAGTAGAACATCATGACGACACCTTTTTATTCATAACAGGCTTCAGCCACTGTTGCCATCCCCAAGGAGCACCATCGTTTTGTCATTGGCAAAAATGGGGAGAAGCTTCAGGAGCTAGAGCTCAAGACTGCCACCAAAATCCAGATCCCACGACCTGATGATGCCAGCAACCAGATTAAGATCTCTGGTACTAAGGAGGGCCTGGAGAAGGCAAAGCATGAGATTCTGTTGATCTCTGCTGAGCAGGTAACATGGCATCTCTGACCCTGTGATGGGAATAGAAGTTATGATATGTATGGCAAAAAAACGTATAATCTCCTTTGCTTTTCAATGTGATGGTGCATTTAAGTCTTCATTACCAGCAGTGAGAGAGAATTGTAGGTATACTTTCTGAAGTTGTTTCATAAGAACAAATGAGATTTCTCATTTTGATTTAAAGAACATTTTTTACATCTCTGCACACAGTTATCTGAGTGTTAACTATGACCCATATGATTAGAATTTGATTTTAATGCACACCTATTTTTTTGTAATAATGAGCAGTAAACAATTAATCATTTTGAAGCATGGCTGTCTGACAAGCCTCAGCTACTTGAGAGGAGAGCAGTTGCTTGGCCATAAGCCACATAAAAGAGTGAAGTAAAAGTCGGTTCTCAACAGTGGATGATTCCTTGCCTAATTGTTGAATTTAGGACAAACGTGCTGTGGAGAGAGTGAACATTGACAAGGTTTACCACCCATTCATCACCGGCGCCTACAACAAACTGGTTGGCGAGATGATGCAAGAGACTGGTGCCCGCATTAATGTCCCTCCTCCCAGTGTGAACAAGACCGAGATTGTCATCACAGGAGAAAAGGAGCAGGTGGCCCTTGCTGTGGCTATGATCAAGAAAGTTTATGAAGAAAAGGTATGCTGGTTTGGATTACATGAAACACTTGACCTAAACTGTACTTGTAAATGCTGCATCTTCAGTTTTGTTTATCATCTGTGGAATGATGATCAGAAGTTTTATACGTGAATATTGATTATTTTGCTAGCCTCTGACTTGAAACCTTGTAGAAAAAAATATCAAAGTTGTTAAGACCAAGTTTTATGTTTAATCTCTTTTCAGAAGAAGAATGCCACCACCATTGCAGTAGAGGTTAAAAAGTCTCAGCACAAGTATGTGATTGGCCCAAAGGGAAACACCCTGCAAGAGATCCTGGAAAGAACTGGCGTCTCGGTCGAGATCCCACCCTCTGATAGCAGCTCAGAAACTGTCATCCTCCGTGGGGAGCCAGACCGCCTGGGTCAAGCCCTCACTGAAGTTTATGCCAAGGTACAGAACGTCATAGGATCTTGTAATAGACTATTCATGTCTTGAATTTAACAGGAAACTTAACTTAACACTAATCCCTATTTTCAGGCCAACAGTTATACTGTGTCCTCGGTCTCGGCTCCTTCCTGGCTTCATCGTTTCATTATTGGCAAGAAGGGGCAGAACTTGGCCAAGATTACCCAACAAATGCCAAAGGTTTGTGGATGAGAAACACTTATATTTAGCAATGATGAAATTTTAGGGATGTGGTTTTTAAATTTTCTTTTTTTTCAGGTGCACATAGAATTCACTGAGGGAGAAGACAAGATCACCTTGGAAGGTCCCACCAAAGACTTGCAGATGGTGCAGAGCCAGATTGAAGCCATTGTTATAGATCTGGTAAGAATGGCATCCCAGAGGTTCATTAAGTCACCCTTGGTTCAATAGCAAGCCATGAGATTGAGATATTATTTCTCAGAAAAAAAAGTTATTCTTGAAGTCAGGATTTGAGTTATTACAGGTAAGTTTGGGTGTGATATGAAGTGAATTTAAATTATATCTAAATACTAGAATTTACTAACAATTCATTTGACGGAAATTTGTTTTGAATAAAAATAATTTGGAGTGTGATGGCCAATGTCCGTAGTATATCAGCCCATCCAGTAAACGGCTTTAGACCATTTTTATTCTTTAATTCCTTTTTATTCCGTATCAAATATGTTTGCTTTTGTATGAACAGGTAAACCGTATGGATTATGCAGAGATTAGTGTGGATCCCAAATTCCACAGACATCTTATTGGGAAAGGTGGTGTTAATAGTAAGTGACACTTTATGTGTGTTCATGCTCGGTCTACTACTAGAGATTTGAGTTGTGCATTGCCACAAAAGTGGATTAATATTTTCTCCTGTCACCTCCTTAGTCAACCGCATCAAGGAGCTGCACAAGGTGACTGTCCGTATTCCCCCTGACAATGAGAAAAGCAACCTTATCCGCATTGAGGGGGACCCACAGGGTGTCCAGGAAGCCAAGAAGGAGCTGCTTGAGCTTGCATCACGCATGGTTGGTACAAACTCCAGAGTGAGGTGTTAAAACATTGGAAGTGTGACCTTTATCTATGCCTTCACTGAACCTGTCTCTCACAGGAGAACGAGCGTACAAAGGACCTGATCATTGAACAGCGTTTTCACCGAGCCATCATCGGGCAAAAGGGGGAGAAGATAAAAGAAGTGCGCGACAAATTTCCCGAGGTGTGTTTCTCCAGGAAAACAAATTAATGGGGTTCACATACCTATTTGACTGTATTTTGGTTTTGTTACTACCTACTTCTGGTGAAAATGCTAAAGGATTTTTTAAAAATTCTTTGAAACCGTTTTAAGAGTCTAATTCCAAAAATTACTTGTTCAAGGTCATCATTAACTTCCCTGACCCAGCACAAAAAAGTGATATTGTTCCCCTTCGAGGACCACGCACTGAAGTTGAGAAATGCTCGAAGTTTATGCAGAAGATGGTGGCTGAAATGGTATGTCTGTGTTTCTAGAACTATAGTTGAGTGTAGTTATTTGATTTTGTTACTTGTATACAATGACATGCCTGCTAATAGGATAGCACTCTCAGAATATTTACATTTGCAGTATTTGTGACAGTTGAATTAATGCCAACAATCATTGCAAAGTTAAAAACCAGTCAACTTTGATTCTCTTGGACAGGTGGAGAACAGCTTTTCAGTCTCTTTCCCAATCTTCAAGCAGTTTCACAAGAACATAATTGGAAAAGGTGGAGTGAATATCAAGAAAGTAAGTTTGAGAAAAAGCAAAGGAATGTATAGTAATAAAGTTGTGTCTTCCCAGGTTTATTTTGTAACAATTGCCCTTCCTTTCTTTCTAGATTAGGGAGGAAACCAACACCAAAATTGATTTGCCTGCTGAGAATAGTAATTCTGAGATGATTGTCATAACCGGCAAGAAGACAAACTGTGAGGCTGCGAGAAGCCGCATTTTGGCAATTCAGAAGGAGCTGGTTAGTTTTTGGGCCATCATTTATTGTCAGCAGTATTTTGAAATATACATTACTGATACCTCACTGAGCATGTCCAATGATTTTTGGATTGTCTTTTCCAGGCAAATATCACAGAGATGGAGGTGTCCATTCCCTCTAAGCTCCACAACTCTTTAATTGGTTCAAAGGGCCGTCTTGTGCGTTCCATCATGGAGGAATGTGGTGGTGTGCACATTCATTTCCCCACAGAAGGCTCTGGTATTGATAAGGTTACCATCCGAGGCCCTGCCGAGGAGGTAGAAAAGGCTAAGCAGCAACTGCTTGCCTTGGCTGAGGAGAAGGTTTGTATAGACATCTCAAACACTGATATCTTGGAAAGGAATTCAGAAAGTTGTTGAACCAAACATTCACCAAATTTTACATCTCAAAGTGAACAAAATTTTGGTGTTCAACATGGGTATTTTAGAAGTCAGTGGGATATTTAAGAACAAGTGCTCGTCTTACACTGATTAGATATAAGTATATGGGTGTATGTGATAACATGTCATATTTTTGGGTGACTGATTTTTCCGCCTATATCACTTTGATTACATCTTATTTAGCAAACAAAGAGTCATACCGCTGAACTGCGTGCCAAACCAGAGTACCACAAGTTCCTCATTGGGAAGGGTGGTGGAAACATTCGTAAAGTGCGTGACAGCACTGGTGCCAGGATCATCTTCCCCACTCCTGACGACCAAGACCAGGAGTTGATCACCGTAGTTGGCACAGAAGAGGCAGTGCGTGAGGCCCAGAAGGAGCTGGAGGAACTTATAAAGAGTTTGGTAAGATGAGTTTTAGAATATACTGGTCACTACATGGTGAGTCATTGATTGAGCTGTTATCATTACTTTCGAATGCTTGAATATTGAAAAAAGTTACTTTGTCTGTCAGGATAATGTCGTTGAGGATTCAATGAACGTTGATCCCAAGCACCATCGCTACTTAGTTGCTCGTCGTGGCCAAGTCCTCAGAGACATTGCTGATGAGTATGGTGGAGTGATGGTGAGCGTCCCCCGCACTGGTTCTCAGAGTGACAAGGTTACACTCAAGGGAGCCAAAGAGTGTGTTGAGGCAGCCAAAAAGCGCATGCAGGAGATTATTGAGGATCTGGTGAGTGGATAAATAGTGATATTTATTTAATGAGATGAGAGGTTTATTTGTTTTCATGCAAACATTTTTTCAAGTTCTTTGAAATCCTTATTCAACTGACTGCCTTTTCATTTTATGGATTTATTTTCAATTTCCAGGATGCTCAAGTGACCATTGAGTGTGTCATTACTCAGAAGTTCCATCGTTCCATTATGGGTCCCAAGGGCTCACGCATTCAGCAGATCACCAGAGATCACAATGTGCAAATCAAGTTTCCCGAACGTGAGGACACTCAAGGTAGATGCATTTTCACTCTAAAGAATGGTCTGTGGTGTCTGCTGACTGGTTTTCTAACCAATCTCTCTAACTTCCTCAGCTGCTCCTCCTGCAGAGCCTCCTATTCAGGAGAATGGAGAACCCGATGGAGAAGTGAAGGAACCCGTGGATCCGGCTTTACCCAAGAAGTGTGACGTGATTGTGATCTCTGGCCGCAAGGAGCGCTGTGAGGCTGCCGTGGAGGCATTGAAGGTCTGCATTAAAATCAGAGCTTGCATTAATTCCTTATTCTTTTTTTGTTCGTTTGCTCAGTTTGATAATTTCATCCTATCAGGCCTTGGTTCCTGTCACTATTGACGTACCAGTGCCTTTTGATCTTCATCGCTACATCATTGGACAGAAAGGAACTGGAATTCGCAAGATGATGGATGAATTTGAGGTGCCTCTTAAATGTTTTAATGTGGAAGCTAAACGTAAAACTTTCTGTTGCTTGTATTTTTTTGTATTGATATTATTTTAAAGTTATTATGTTGTTTTTCCCCCCAGGTTAATATTCAAGTGCCTGCTCCTGAGCTGCAGTCCGATATAATCTCCATCACTGGCTTGGCCAGTCACCTTGACCGGGCCAGAGAGGGTCTCCTGGAGCGCGTCAAAGAGCTGCAGGCTGAGCAAGAGGATCGGGTGAGCATTGTGGAAAATTCAGATTTAGTCAACAATTAATCAAATTCTAAATAGGAAAAGTCATGGGTATGTGTGGCCCAAAACCTGTAACAATAGTATTTCTATCAAACTCACTACAGGCACTCAGGAGCTTCAAGCTGACCATCACTGTGGAACCCAAGTATCACCCTAAGATTATTGGCCGCAAAGGTGCCGTTATCACCCAAATTCGTACTGTACATGACGTTAATATCCAGTTCCCTGAGAAGAATGATGAGAACCAGGTAGTGTTCACTTACTGTCATCTCCAAAGTGTATACTGTCAAACTTTGTTTTCTGAACACCATACTTGCTTTGCTTTAAAAACGTGTTTTAAGGAAAACAGGATGGCACAGATGATTGAGTTTTTGATGCTGTTCATTATTAACTTTTGCCTGCTGTATGCCCAAAGGATCAGATCACCATTACTGGGTATGAGCACAAAGCCCTAGCTGCACGGGATGCAATCCAGGCTCTTGTGGATGAGCTAGAAGAGATGATCTCTGAGGAAATCACCCTGGACAGCAGGGTTCATGCCCGTATTATTGGAGCCCGTGGCAAGGGCATTCGTAAGATCATGGATGAATTCAAGGTGAGGTTGCTGAGATTACAGTATTTTAACAGTCACAAGTGTGAGTTTGAAAAGCTTTACTAAACAGTGTAAGCACAGCTTGGTATTCATTATTAGTTTGGACCAGGTAGAGGGATTATATCTCCTTGCTGGCCTGGGAGTGCCTCAGGATTCCCCAGTCCAAGCTGATTGATATTGCCAAGAAAAGGGAAATTTAGGGTCCTTGGCTGGAACTCCTACTTTCATGGCCTGACTTTGGGTAATTGTTTGACGATGGATGGATGGTTTCCCTATAGGGCTTGCACATGCATTGAAGAGTTGATGTAACTTGATATTCTGTCCTTGCATAGGTTGATCTCAGGTTCCCCCAGAGTGGTGCTGCAGACCCAAACCTTGTGATTGTCACCGGTCGTCCTGAGCTTGTGGATGAAGCCATTGACCATCTCCTTAACCTGGAAGAGGAATATGTATGTCACTGGCCTTTCGTTTCTTTTCCTTCAAAGCCTGTTTACCTCTATCAGTAGTAGTGACCTTCCATAAATGCTGTTTGTTGAAGTTTGTTCTCTTCTTAATAACATGGATGCTCTCTCAGATGGCAGATGTTGTCGAGAGTGAGGCAAAGATGGCTTTCATGAGGCCTGCTGGAAGTAGTGCTTCTGCCATGGATGAACCACGTGGCCCATCAAAAGGGTTTGTGGTTAGGGAGGCTCCCTGGACCACTGGCAGTGAGAAGGTATTTTCAGTCACTGGATTTGATTTTTTTTCCCCCAACCTGATGTACGTTTATGTTGCCCAGGGATTTTCAACCTCAGTTCTCGAAGACTATCTGTACTGGTGATTTTCTGTCCCCCCAGGTAATTCATTACATTCACCTGTTGCAGCCATCTAATCACAACCTTTGATTGTAATTGGCTACCTGGCGGAACAGGAAATCGGTAGTACAGGTGGTCCCTGAGGATTGGGTTTGAGAACCACTGTGCATTGTAGCCTATATCATCATTTGTTTGCTATCCCCATTATGAGTCCATCCTTCTTTTTAGGCCCCAGATATGAGCAGTTCTGAAGACTTCCCAAGCTTTGGTGCGCCAGTAGCAGCCAAGGCATCCCCTTGGGGTCCTAAGCGCTTCTAAGCTGTGCTGCTACAAATGGGCCTCAACTCAACCTGACACAATCTTCCCCATCATTGTTCTCCTCTTGACCTGGACTGACCGCTGACCCCAAGTACTCAGTTCTGAGAATGTCTTGCCTCTCTACTTATCCTGGTCTGCCTTTGCAGATTCATCAAAGTATGAAGTGCTTTTGGAAACTGTATTTGACTTGTGAGCTTTGTATCTTTATTCATCAATACTGTCTTCTGCAAAAAAAAACACAACAACAACAAGGTATCGTGAGATGTTGCGGTTTAGTCTATACAGTCAAAGACCCAAATTTAAATGTTGCTAGACCTAACATTTCATTGTGGTTTGAATTGTTATACCAAATTCAAAAGGTGGCCAGAGAACTTCGCACAGTTTCTTAAATTTACTGAGCTGCCCTCCTTAGTTGCCTTTGCAGAGTGGGGCAAAGGGGTGAAACTATTGCTGATGACATGTTCAAACATGATGCCTGACCTGTGTGGTAGCCAGCTGTTTCAGTAACCCTGTCCCTTCCTGCTTCTCTCATGTAGCTGAGTAAAATTTGCCAGTTGTTAGCCTTGAAGCACATCTTATTGATCGTCTCCTGCCACATTCATTTCCCATTTGCTTGCAACTGTGCTTCTGTGAATATGGTCAAGTAGTGGCATGTACCTTGCAGCCTTATGAATTGGTAAAATTAATTTGAAAAGGCCACTGCAGAATGGCACATGCTCAAACTGCCAGATGCTTTGGAGATCATGCCGGACCTGTACAGTTTCTTACAACACTAGACTCAGAGCTCCAATGTATCCAACCTCACACTAACTGTTGAGCCTTTTCCATGCTTTTTGACTTTCAGAATATGTCATGTTACTTAACCATCTGATCATATTTGTGAGCAAAAGAGCAGACCACCCTGTGCCAGTTATGTCTAGTGATGTCCTGTGTTACTCATCCTTGGTATTGGGTCAGTGTCCAGTCCCTTTTGTCTTCCAGTTGCTATGCAGATTGTTCTGTTTCAACATAGCAATGGCCCTTTTTATCAGCCTTATCGCTAGAATGATACAAACCAGGTAAGGTGATGTCAGGGTGCATTTTTATTTTCTTTGGAGAAAAATAGAAGGCATTAATATTGTTCCTTTAAAAGCTCTTGGAACGTTTGCCGCAGTTGCAGTTTTTTTAATTCTTCAAATGTCTCAGTTTTGCTTGAGTGCAGATTTAGCATGTTAGCTGCTATTTCAAGATCTAGCGTCAGCTTACCATGGTTTTGATCATTCTAGCCTTGTATGAAAGAATATGCAAATACCATAGAGAGCGATTATGGATGACACTGGAAAAGAAATTGTCCAAAAAGCCAATAAAAATGGAAAATAATTTGTTTGTTTTTGTTTTTCCCTAGACCAACCTTTTCAAAAAATGAAGTAAAAACTGAACAAGATGCAGAGCATACAGAGACGCTTAATCATCTGTAAATATCAGTCCAGAGACCATTTCACTTGTATGATGTGGTGTCACTTTGATTTAGGTAACTATGTTGTCTGGAATACTGAACTAACTTTCTAAGGATTGTGTCTTGTTTTTAATAAGGTACATATATTTGTGGTGGTGTGGATATTATTATTCAAGAACTTTTGTGAAATGGTAAATCATCTAGCACGTCTGCCACTGGTAAGATGTGTCCTCTTGGTGGTGTAGGAGAGTGGTTGTACATGCTTGTGTGTGTGTGTGATTCTTGGGAAGCAACTGTTGATAAATGGTGCCAAGGACAAAGGTGGCTTGATAAAGATGTAAAGATCCAAGTCCAGAATATCCTTCAAATTTATTTTTAATGTGCAAGGCATCAAAAGGACGGGCACAAATTCAGTAGGTGGAACAGAACACATGCTATATGACATTGGATGGTAAATTGACTTATTTTTTAGAGCGCTTTTTTTTTTTGTCCATTAACAACTTGGTGCTTTATATCGAATTTACCAAGCATGGGGGATTGAGGCCCATACTCCTATAGTATCCATCACTTCCAATAAGTTTTCAACACAAAGTAAATACAACCATATGATGTTGGAGCATAGTCAAACTGTTTGTCTCTTTCCAATTCGCATCACCAGTGATCAAAAACGAGTCCATTTACTGGCATGAACTTAAATTTCATGTGGCCAACCTTAGCCTTTACCATACACCAGCTAGCACTCGCAGCAGTATTACACTTTAACACAAATCAAATGCTTGATACCAAGACATCAGCCCCTAATTTCATCTTGCAGAAGATGGAATAATTCCCAAATATTCACAAGAGCCACTGGAACAAAAAGCAAATCCTATCGACTCCTGCAATGTTTCCTATTGCATAACCTCTACCTTCAACACATATATTTGATATCAATCCTTAAATTTGTAGCTTTACAGAAGAGATTTCAGTCGCACTTTTGTCATGGGTGACTTTTACTTTTTTGAAGGTTTGATATTATAGTGACCTTGAAGCTGAATACTGTTCAACAAGTTTCAACAAACTTGATGTTTCTTCTTTGGTTCTTTGATAGAAGTCACGGTTGTATTGGTTGGTTAGCAATAGTCCCGATAACAGTCACAGCTACTTTGCTTGTCATTTCCCTGTAATGAACCAATACAACCATCCTTCAGCATAAGGTCAACGTACACAATTGTTAATCACCTCCCAATGTTCTGTCAACTTGGAGACATTGGTAACAAGTCAACATTATCTCTTATAATGATGAATCTGTAAGACGGGAAGAATGCCATTGCTGTTGCCAGCAACCTTGTGACCACAAGTTAATGTATTTGTGGAAAGCTCTTAACTTTTCTTAAGCAGCTCAGCATCTCTGTGGATTACCCTGTGCTTTTTTTTTTCAACATGTAAACTGCTGGGATACGTGTGGTTGCGTTGTCTGCAAGTAATGTGGCTATTGCAATTCTTACTCGAATGCCCTATGCACAAGCAATCGAAACAAAGACCTTACTTCTTTAGAAGGTTTGACTATTCCCTGTGCCTTTCTTCCCAGATGTGGACACTGCTCGACTGTGTGACGAAGCAGTTTGCCTTTCTAGAGGAGATGAATTCATTCTGAGTCTTCTCATTCTTGCAGACATCTGCTTAAATTCATCTGCAATGGACGGTTGTAAAATGGTTTCTTTTTAACTGTGTTTTTCACTTGAGAGTTGCATTTGATTCCCCTTTTAACAAGCAGAGTGTGCTGTTTGTTACCAAAGAGTGGCTCTGAAGCAGTTCATGACTTGTTGCTCAATGAATCTACTGATGTCAGTGAAATTAGCTCCGATTGTCTCAGTCCAAAGTTTCACACAGTTTTACTCTCAATTTTTATAGAATGCTCTGCATCATCATTTTCATATTTATTCCCAGTATTGTATTTCTCCTATTCATGTCAGTAAAATGCATATGCCTCGAGTCCTCTAACGTCCACAGACTTGACGCTTAGCCAGCAGATGATCTTCCCCTCGTTAACTGTCGTTACCTTTAATCCATTTCCAAAATGCTCCTTGAGCAGATGTTTGGCGACAGTGTAACCTCTCTGGAGTCATACGAGGGCAGCTGTGCACAAGATCCCCTTGCCCGTCTCCCGGTCAACTGCTCAGGATGATACAAACTGCCTCCTTTACTGTCGGGTTTTCGCTTCCATGCAATGCTCAAACTGCAGGGAAACGCCATCAAGAGGGGTAATCTTCCCTGTGAGGTAGAAACCGAGGCTTGCATTTGAACAAGTAAAAGTTTGTTTGTATAGCACTTTTAAAAACACGGATATGAGGTACTTTACATACAGCCATGTAAAATATTTACATGCAGTCATGTGAAATAACAGTTGATTGATAACAAGTGAAATGAAACATGATGCAAACAGAGTTAAACACCAACCACAGCAGATTTTAAAAAAAGGCTTGTTTAAAAAGATGAGGTTTCAGAAGATGCTCAAAACAGTCCAACATTTCTGCAAATCTAATGAATTGGGGAAGATCCTTCCAGAGATTTGGGGCTAAAACTCCAAAGGTGTGCCCCCTCCCCTTTGTTTTGCAGTTGGAGTGGGGGATGGATAAAAGATCAAGGTTCAAGGATTGGAGTGGTCTGGAACTTGAATGAGGGACGAGATCAAAAATATAACCGGGGGCGAGGTCGTGCAGTGCTTTATATGTAACAGGAAAACATGGCTGCCGGCTGTTTATTCAAGACGATTCTGAGGAATTGCAGTAGGTGGTAAGCAAGCGTCAAAGGTGATGCATTTATGGCCAGATACTAATGCAACCTTAAGGGGCGGCATGGCTCAGTGGGTAGAGTGGTCGTCTGGCGATCAGAAGGTTGTAGGTTCGATCCTGGCACCTGCAGAGAAGCATATGGAAAAGTTATTGAACAAGACACGGTTCCCCTAACCGCTCTGCCTTGTGATGGACTGGTGACCTGTCCAGGGTGTTTCCCTACCGGTCACCTAATGAGCACTGAGATAGGCCCCAGTTCCCTGTGACCTGAGTTGGGATAAGCGGTTCACAACGGATGGATGTACAAAAGGATTTTAATTCAGGGAATCAAGAGGCGTGTTCAGGGTGAAAACTAAATCAAGGGTTGTGTCCATGGTCATGTGTGGGCCAGTAAAGTGCGTCCTTCATGTTGTGATGATCAGATCCAACTGCTTTTTTTCACCAATAACGGAGTATTGCTTTGGACGGAATGATCAGACCTAAGCTGCTGTGAGGACTGCTTCATACCAAGCCTCATGTTTTTTGCCTTGTCGGTTGAAATACATTGGCTTTGTTTTTTAAGTTTAGCCAATCTTTAAAAACGAGATTATTCCACCTGAAACACTGCTACTGTCATAGGGCTGGAGTACTGCCAGCCTAGCAGTAGAGGCCGCTGTTTCAGTGGCCAGCTTGAGCTGCTGCTCCCTTTTGCTCCTTCAGAGCTCTGCCCTCTCCCCCAGTGTGCTATAAACCAGCACCATGAGCCAAACACCATGGCCTTTTGTTCCAGCTTTGGTGACTTGACTGTTTACACGACTATTTGGAAGTCTGTCATGAGATTATTATTATTATTAAACCCAAATCTCCTCTTAGTGACACCCTCAGCAGGGTGAGAAATGCAGTATTTTCATCTTCTAAATGCTGCGAGTGTCACGACAGTCTGATAGTTACTTCTGGACGAGCTGCAGGTGAAGTTGATTGTGCTCCACATGACGACTGGTACACCTCAGTCAACAGTTGTAGTCAGGGGGGGGGGATCAGTCGCCCTGAGAGGTCAGAAATGACCCCAAGCTCATTAAACAGTCTAGATGAATGGATGGTGCTAGTTCACATCTTGATGAGGTTTTTGTATCTACATGTACAGGTTTCTAGTTTCAAAACTCAGTGTTGGGCTATTGGTTTACTTCATATTCTCAGCCATGTGTAGCTCATCCCAAAGACTCTCCCCCCTTTTAATCCTTAAGCTGTCTGTCAGATACATTTTATAAACCTTCATTCGATGAAGACACATTTGCAGAGGATGTACAACACTGCCGTCCGGGTGTCCTTGAGCAAGACACCGAACCCCGAACTACTGCGGCTGCTCGCTGCTCCTATAGCTAGGATGGGTTAAATGTAGAGAACACATTTGATTGTATGTATGTACCATGATAAATAGATACTTATTATTATTATTATTCTAAAAAGCCAGAAGAGCTAGAGCATGGCAGTGGTGAGGTATTTGGTGAGGTATTTGGATGAACACTTGGACAGGAGGGAAGGTAAACTCACTTCTTAGACTCATGTGTCACTGGTACCTGATAGAGGTGCTCTGTGAGGACTCCTGAAACGCTCCCATGTGTTTGAAAGGAGTAACGTAAACCTCTCACCAGGGCTTTGAGGCATAATCATGACACAATTAAGATAATTTCCCAACGACTGCTAGTGGGGAGAAAAGCAATTTCCACGCCTTCTAATCGAGTCTGGCTGTCAGATTAAGATAGAGAGGTGATTTGAGGGAAATTGTCTTGGAGACACTCATTGGAGTGGGATCCAGGTGGCCCCAGGTATCTCCTGGCCCACTGAGGTTGCTGGAAGGTAAAACGGTTTTGATTTTTAAAATGAAAGAAACATTTAAAGTGGTCGATTGTGTCTCTGGGCATTTGGCATTTTATTATCTGTCTCTGCTACCATCTACTTCTGGATCTTGTCACTAAAACAGCTAAGTGGTCTGTCTGTTATCTTTTTTCTCATTCCCCCCCATCCCCTGCCAACATCAAGTATATTACATTTGTTCAACTACTACTTGGTTGTCAGGATGTCGAATGCATTTGTGACCAAGCTTTTAAATAAGAAGCTGTTTAAATAAGAAGATGCAGAACTATTCAAGTGTCTTGTAAGTGAAGTTTCAGGGCTTGAAAACACCTGCAGACAACATTCAACTTGAATAAGATATTGATGTGTTGTGTCCACTGTTCTTCTCCCTATTTTTCTCCCTGTTGAGGTTTAATTTTTAAGGGAGTTGTTCCTTATCTGATGTGAGGGTCTAAGAACAGGATGTTGTGTTAGTATAAAGCCCCCTGAGGCTAATTTGGTAATATGTGATGATGGGCTATACAAATAAAAGTGACTTGATGACTCTACAAATGCCCTGAGCCAACTGTGGATTATGGGAAGGAACTGATGTTTCAGTGGGAAGATATATCTCAAACACGGTAGGTACAAATTGAGATTACAGTAGGTTTGTCAGCTTTCAAAATTAATGGTGACAAACTGGTTGCAAGGATTACCTCCAGATCAAGATGAATTTGATAATTTCCTGCAATAGGTTTTTTTAGTTTAGTGATGTAGTGGATTATATGTTGTTAAGTCAAAAATGGATATTTAACAGTGCAAATAATTTATTCTAATTGGCTGATATACAATAGCAGCAGCAACTAAATCCATTGCATGCCAAGTGTCTCATATGGCTGCAAGTAGTAAAGGTACGTCATGAGTCTCTCTTTTGTCCACTAGATGGCAGTGATAGACTTGAATTTGATATCCTCCATTCAGCCGTTCGCTGTTTTCCGAGGCCAGACCATTTAAAAATATCACAACAGGACAAGTCTCACACAACATAATGTCAACTGGCGCTACAATTTATGTACCAACTAACATACAAAACCATATCATATATAATATTGTCTCTCCCTACGCCTAATCTCGTTAATACAAAGTAAATGGTCAAATTATTACAAAGAAATCCTTCCAGGTTGAAAGGACTCTCATCACTATTTTAAGAGAGAATGCAGGAACGGATCTTGTGGTCGGTCTCTAAGGTAGGCAGAGTGCCTCGCCTCCACCACGTTGACCTACCTCAATATTATTGGCATGGGGTCACACGTGTTGGCAAAGTTGATGAACATCATGAATATGGGTTTCAACCAAAACTTCCGTGTAGTTCTCTGAAGAAAACATGGAGCCAAATTGTTTTTTTTAAAAACCAACAACACGCTGGCTTTAATGTATTTCCTTATACAGTTTGCCAAGAAATAGCCATTCCCGAGTCCCTCCATGTCAAATTGGAAATCTTTTGGCCCGGCCAACGAATAGAAGGCACAACGCTGACTCCATAACTCAACCATGGGGCACATATACAGAACATCCCCGGTAAAATAACAATACTATCTAATTAACCCACAAAGACTAATTCATTCAGCTGTTTTACCCAAATTACAAACCAACCTTTCTAGAAAATGGGAACATTTGTTCCCACACGGACTGTTTTTTGGGGGGAAGGGGTCCGGAAGTTGAAGGCTTGCCAATGTGTGTCAGACGCTTTTTCCAAGTTACAAACCGCAGCCATTAAAACAACGTTTTTAGACCTGTAAATAAACTCGGAAGAGAACTCTGGCGTCCCGGTAAGTTTCTTACAGTGTCATGGGGAAGTCTATGGCGTGCTGATGTAAAGAGTGTACTGGGCGCAGCCAAATTTCTGTTCCAAGATTTGAGTGATATGTGTGTCACACCCAACTCTGTGACCCGTCAGATGTGATAACGTGGCCATGCCTTTAAAACGCTCCATTTCACTCCTCAGATGCTATTCTTAATCTTAACCACACTAGAACCACGTCTAATAACAGATGTGCCCAACCTAATATCAAAACCAGACTAACCTGAACTGTGCCTAACCACTATTTCCTGACTTAAACGGAATTTTGGCACGTACGGATCACCGATTTTGGTGTAACACCGGAAGCTGTTGCAGAGATGTAATACAAGTTGTAGGGAGCCACACATCTCCACTTGTTGTAACTTGTGGCAATTGTTATTGTATATTTCTCCTCCTATTTCTCAGGGTGTGCCCTACCATAGTCAGCAGACAAGATAACGCTTGATACTGCTGTTATTTCTTTGCTCTGTGCTATATATAAATATGCTTTACACTGCCATCTTGGATTGTGTGTAAAGCACCATGTCTTCTACTTCCTTCTACATTTACCTTCAGGTTCTTCCATCAGACCAGTCAACTATTAGTAGATATTACATTTGTGTGCCAGCCTATCTTTATTCTCAAATTCTTATATTACATTGAATATTTTCCTAGCTCTTGCTAACTAGTCGGGAATGTACAATTTATCTGATGGAAAGTTTATATGTTGTTTCAATAGGCAGTGTTGGATGCTAGTGCTCAGTCTGTACATTTTGTTTAGAGAGGACATTACAGTTTGATGGGTATCCTTTCTCACATTAGACGACATTTAGTTGTTTTGCATTTGTGTTGTTTTTATCTGTGGTGCTGACTAAGGCCATGTGGTTGTATGGTTTTTGATGTTATATCTTACTGCACAATTCAATTTCCCTGCAGACATGAATCAGATTGATCTAGCCTTTTGTCTAATTTTTACAAAGACTGGATCTATTGTATCTCATTGCTTGGTTGTTACCAGTCCAAAATACAGTTGTACATTACCTAGCAGAACTGGACACTAACATCAGGACACTATTTCTATAAAGCGTCACAGGTGACTATAGTAATATCAGTTTTGTCAGCATATACAGGTAATGTGGCCCAAGCCACTAATTATTTTCATAATTTGCAGGGATAGCAAGTGCATCCCTCCCATACACACACCACACACACCTTGTCATGGACAAGTTTCATGGTGGATGGGGATGAAAAATTGACTGTGGGGAAGGGGATTTGGGATAGCGGCCCGGCACAATGACATTGTCTGAACTACAGCCTCCTTGGTGTGCCGTGCCTCAGCGACAACCCTTTAGTATTTCCTGTCAAACAGAGCATTCTTGCTTTTAGTTCACCTTAAGTGTCTAGACAGTGGTTTTCCTGCTCCGTTGGTTCTCTTGGATTGAGGCCAAATCTTCACTCTTGGAGGTGATAAGAGTCTTATCTCGCTGTTAGAGGGGCTAGAGACTGGAGCAGAGCTCAAGTGAGTGTCACTCAGGTGGGAGTGTGGGCACCTTTAAGAGCAGCGGGGTAGTTGGCTTATAGAACCGAGAAAGAAACAAGGAGCCCAGGTTGGAGAAAATGCATATTCACGATGACTGATGTGCATTTTTTTTCACAATATTTTCTCCATACTGTTCACATAATGTTCCATTTCCACTTGCAACATTGTGTTTGGTCTTCCTGATGAAGATTAAAAAGCCCCCCCCCCTCTGCATGTAGGATGTGCAGACATTACCAAGTCTGCCCGCAGCATCTTCAGCATTATTCTGTCTTTGAACACAATGCATAGGACAAGGTCAAGTGAAGGTGGTAAGTCAACGAATATGCTTGAAAAACTTCTAAAGTTGTTAACCATTGAAAATGGCTCAGGAACAATGCAAAACAAAAGCTCTCCAAGCCATCATTTTGTCTCTGGGCGTCACAATGATGGAGTGGGAGATTGAGGTCACTCATTGGCACATACACTCAACAGCGCCCATATTCTTCCCCCACAAAGGGCGTGAGGGTAATACAGCGACTATTCAGACTATTCATGGCTTTATGCTTGTCTTTCCTGGAAATTTGCCGTGGAGTAGAGTCCAAGGTCCCTCAAGTAAAAATCAATCCGTGAATTGTGCGATGGTCCTTGTTTGAAGTCCATTGTGACAATATTCCCCGGCCAGGTAACACAAGAATGCTGCTTTTATACCAAGCATAGTTGATCCACAATATTGGCAACTGGTCCTTAATTCCTCTCTATGCAAGGTAACTCTCCAGCTTGAAGTAATTCAGACTCTTTTCTTTTCACGGTGAATAGGGGCTTGTGTTGTGAAATGAAAGAGATTCAATAGATGTGGATGATTTATTCAAGGAAAGAGAAAAAGAAAAGCAGTGAGACGTTGGCATGAGAAGCCAGACTGCATTATTCTACGAAGGACGCGGTGGTCCTTCTCCACGGAAGACAAAATCTGCGCCTCCTCAATCAATCCCGTGTTTAAAACTGAAATTGAATTCATAAGAGAGGGGGGAAGAAAAGTTTGTCTCCGCTTTGTGAAATCCATACAGAGGCCTCGCGTTTAGCTCGTCCATTTAAAGCACTGTAAATTACTGACATGTTAGCCATGAAGCCCACTTAGGATAATGCTCCACAGCATTTTAGGCCTTCGTCTACAAAACACTCACACACTGGAGACATGGCGCATATACTTGCACATAATTTGCAGACCACTCATTCAGAGACAGGTTCTTCTGCAAAGGGTTTTTTGTACAATAAAGTATTTCTTTTTAGAATTAAATTTCCTTTCTGGCCATTATTTGGCATACAGAAAGAGGAGTGGGTGCCCTTCGTGCACCAACGTGCATACATTTGCAGGGCTATTGGAGACACTTGGCTGATAAAAGGTTTTTTTTTCCAGTGGTTTTAATCGACTTTTATTTTGAGCAGGAGTTCAATATTTCACAGAAAAACCTCATTTTCTTCAATGCGACTCGAGTTTGACAGATCGGAAATAATCAGAGTCGTTATATTTTAGATTTTACATGCATTGTATGCACAGCTTTGGGTATAAATGGGGCTTTTTGGTGTGTTCCTGTGTGAGTCCGTGCTGTTTGTGGGTCTTCTCCCCCCTCTGCTGTTGTATAATCATGCTGTTTTGATGTTTCAGTTGGTTTGTCATGTGATGGTGCAGGCTGTCAGGCCTCGTCTGGGATTAAGGGCAACATCAGGCAGACGTGTGTCCTTTCTGCTTTTGTATTGGTTGTTTTTTTTATCTAGGTGAAATATAATTTTTATCTCACTTCATTCAGAATGACAGTTTCTCAGAATCGCTCCACACCAAGGGATATTCATTACTTTTTGTAGACCTGCCTGGGTAGCCCGTCAACTTTTCATCTCCCCTCATCTCTCATCTATTTCACTCCCCCAGAAAGCCCATTTTTCCCTGCCAATTTTCCTGCTTTACTTTGCCATGACCTTCCTGCCTAAATTGCTTGGCTTGGGTTATTCACATTTTGAGATTTACAGGGAATAATATTTCGCCCTTAGGATTTCCCACATTCTTAGGTGCCCAATAACTTGTGACCAAAATTCGGCATCTGGGTTGTGTGTATTTTCTCAGCTTAGGGCCCTGCGCTGAAGGGCTGCGGTCCTCGAAAACGTTCAGTGTTCACTGAGCAAGTGTGTCAGTTCAGTGAGCAAGTCTACCAGCTGTTGTTGTGCGAGGCTAAATCCAGATTGGTGTTGCGCCCTAAGTAGCCAGAATCCAAACCATGGTTTATGGTCTCTAGCTCACAGACAGCTCCAATAAATAGAAAACAAATAGACCGTGTTTAGGTTTTTTAAGGAGTCAAATGGAGACAGAGGGTCAGAAAACATGTCAGATGAACAGACCTGTGTGTGTGTGTGTGTGTGTGTGTGTGTGTGTGTGTGTGTGTGTGTGTGTGTGTGTGTGTGTGTGTGTGTGTGTGTGTGTGTGTGTGTGTGTGTGTGTGTGTGTGTGTGTGTGTGTGTGTGTGCGCAC